>BSBK01009476.1:0-182500 GCA_027943335.1 Chamaecyparis obtusa
TATGTGTGTTTATATATACATATATATATATACATATAATATATACATATATATACATATACACATATATATATACATATACATATACATATACACATATACATATATATACATATACATATACATATACATATACATATACATATACATATACATATACATATACATATACATATACATATATATATATATATATATATATATATATATATATATATATATATATATATATATATATATATATATATATATATATATATATATATATATATATATATATATATATATATATATATATATATATCCATATAGATATATATACATATATATATATACATATAGATATACATCACACACACACACACACACACATATATATATATATATATAATTTCTCATAATAATCATATAGTCAGTTTTATTTATCTCACCGATGTTACATACATCAACACTCCCTCTTAGGTAGGGAGGATAAATCAATCCAATGTCAACACTTATGACACCTGATAGTATCAACCCTAAGATGTAAGCAATAGAAGCATCATCCTCGTAATGTAATCAATAGAAACATAGTCTCAAGATGTGGATTGCCTCCATCGAAAATTCTATCCATAAGCTCTCATGTAGATTGCCTCCATCGGCAATTCTATCCACAAGGTCTCAGGTGGATTGCCTCCATCGACGATTCTATCAACAAGCTCTCATGTGGATTGCCTCCATCGATGATTCTATCCACAAAATCCCAAGCTTTAGTGTGGATTGCCTCTATCGGTGATTCTATCCACAAGTTTCCATGTGAATTGCCTCAATTGGTGATTCTATCCACAAGATCTCATGTGGATTGCCTACATCGGTGATTCTATCCATAAACTCATAAGCTTTAGTGTGGATTATCTCTATCGGCGATTCTATCCACAAGTTCTTTGGTGGATTGCCTCAATCGGCGATTCTATCCACAAGATCTCATGTGGATTTCCTGCATTGGTGATTCTATCCACAAACTCACGAGCTTTAGTGTGGATTACCTCTATCGGTGATTCTATCTGCAAGTTCCCAGGTGGATTGCCTCAATTGGTGATTCTATCCATAAGCTCTTGTGTGGATTTCGTCCATCGACGATTCTATCCACAAACTCATGAGCTTTAGTGTGAATTGCCCCTATCAATAATTCTATCCACAAATTCCCAGGTGGATTGCCTCAATTAGTGATTCTATCCACAAGCTGTCATGTGGATTACCTCCATCGGCAATTCTATCCACAAACTCATGAGCTTTAGTGTACATTTCCTTTATCGATGATTCTATCCACAAGTTCTATCTATTATGATCAATTTCAGCCATCACAAGATGTCTATCACAATAGAAGGTCAAGTTATTGTAAGATCGTCACCTTACAATAACTTTTACAAGTACAAGTGATAATCATTTTGAATTCGTCACTTCCATATGATTTACATAGGGGGTAGGCCCATTAAAAAGATTCATGATTCATTAGTATAATAATCAATTATATCAAGTTTACCTCATAAATGTTTCACCTTCAATAGTGAACTCCCTCGCAATCAATATGATCAAGATTGTCACAAGTTGACTGAATCATCTACTCCCTTTGAAGCTCAAGTTTATCAACTTATTGAACTCTTTTGAAATATCAGACTCACTTTGTATCTAATTTCAATCATCAATTTGTTTGCAAGCATCAAGTTCTTTCTCCCTTAAATGCAATTATCTTGTGCTTCCATCCTAAAGGTATGTCAGAGAGAGATTAAAAATAGCTCACTAAACCATCTTGACCATAAATACCAATGATAGAAGTATACAATATTTTAGTAACCAATAGTATATAGCATGAATTAAAAACTCAAAAATTATGTGCATTAATAAAACATGAAATACTTATCTTTTATAAATTTCATAGAATGACGCCGTCATTCTCGAACATTACTAGAATTATTCACATGTCTTGTCTTGAATATCCAAAGGTTATATACACTACAAAAACCTTTAATTTGATCGAATCTCCCTTCAAGTGGTTAGGCTTTTAAAGAAGGAACATCACTCTTTACAAATTTTTGCATATAACTGTACATTGTCGGTCATTACTTTTGAACCTAACATTTTCTCTCCAATCTCTCTAGTGAGATTCTTCTAAATTTTTTATCACCAACATATACAAAATTCAGCGAAATCCAATGGTGCATTTGTGATATATGGTCCTCGTACTGCGACTGTATTTTCTGAGACAGTCACACATTCACCATCAACAAACTACTCTTTTACATTTGCAAGTTTGCTCTAATACCATGTTAAGATTTAAGATCATTGCAAATGTAATAGCACTATCTGATTGTATGTGTTTTCCAAATGTATCAATCTCTTGTATATATACAAGGCAAAGACAATAAAAGACATGTCCCTTCATGGGACATGTCTATTCATTAATCTAATTTAATTAACTATATAGTTATTATAAGAATAAATATAGATTAACTATATATATGTCTTGAGTAACACTTTTGTGAAAATATATTTTTGATAAAGTCAACAAAGAGAAGATGATGATAAAAATAGTAGTATAATCCCTACTCAAGACCTTTATAGCCGAGAGAAATCCAAAACACCCCCACCCACAAAATTAATCAAAAACCTTAAAATTCATATGATATCTAAAAATATGTTGTTTGTATGATATTTAATAATTTATTATATTTAAAGATATTAAAATGAAATAATTTTTTTAAAATAACTAAATATTGGCTATGACAATTTTTTATTTTTATTTTTTTTAATTATTATTGTTGTTGATGTTGTTGTTGTTGTTGTTATTATTGATAGAAAAGTAGCAAGAGGGTGCTGGCCCATGGTACAGAAAGACTAGGAGCACATTAATAGCATATTAATCACACTAGTCACACAACAGACAATCAATAGAAAGTTAGCAGAGAAAAAGTGTCTAGTCCACCTCTATAAAAAAAAACTTAAAGGTCCTTTTCAAATATAACAAACTAGACTAGCTTATCCAGAAAGTAAATAACATATTATCAGTAACTTGCCACACATGGCTAATCTAGAGTCTTAAAAACTTAACCATAAAATAGGAAAGCAAAATATGAGACCTGGGGCCAATAGGCCCGAACCAGAACGTAAACCTCATGGCACCAGCGGTAGCTAGGATCTCTTGCCCAAACATTTAGACATCAGGGTCGCAACTCACTCTTCCCGTAGGAACAGGAAGAGGTTTATGTTATCCTAATTTGTTATCCTCATCAGCTTCTAGAAAAGGTCTCTTCCTTATTATTATTATTATTATTATTATTGTTATTGTTATTGTTATTGTTATTGTTATTGTTATTGTTATTGTTATTGTTATTGTTATTGTTATTGTTATTGTTATTGTTATGTTATTGTTATTGTTATTGTTATTGTTATTGTTATTGTTATTATTGTTATTGTTATTATTTTTTTTTATTTTTTTTTTTAAAAGGTGGGATTACCACTTAATATATATATTTAATATTTTTTACAACCTGATTCTAAGATACGGAGCTCCTGGAGAAAAGAACCAGGGAAAAAAAACTTCGTTCATAACCCCATCACGCAAAGAAGAAAATCAAAATTGGTGGGTCATTACAGGCTTAATTCACCGCAGTGATGTCACCTTACAAATTCAATATTGGTGTGTCACTACAGGCTTAATTCACTGTAGTGATGCCACCTTACAACAAAGGGGAATATCACAGATAATTATAGATCTGATGGCCCACTATGAATTTTCTTTGGCAACAAATCAGCCACCTTACAATAAAATGAAAATGCAAGCAACATTTTTAAGCTTGCACTGCTAATTACACTGTATACAGGTAACATTTTTAAGCTTGCACTGCTAATTACACTGTATACAGGTATTGCCAAAATTAAAACATTACACCTCCTTAACTGACCAAGACTAATAAAAAACTACCAAATATAATATGCACAGTGATGCAGAGGTCAGTGGTCAACCATTTATTTGATGCATCAAATAACTAACTATCCCTTTGTTTTGAAATGATACCCTTATATCTTCCTCAAGTGCAACTGAAGCAATGACCCTACCCACTCAATCTTCTATCAAGGAATAAACATGTAAAAGGTTTAACACACTACTCTCCAAACCTTTGAATTCACAAGATAAACTCCACTTCCAAACTTCTTCAAGCATGTAAGTTTTCCAAGTTGCCCAAAACACCTACAAATCTCATATGACTCCAGATGACTCCAAATATGCAAGGGACTTAACCAAGGTTAAATAAGACTTTTATGAGCTATATAATGTGTATTCAACTAGATTTAACCAGCCAATTGGCTAGACCCAACTCCCAATGCCCAATTCTTCCAATGTACCTGAGGAGACCTATTTGACAAACTAGTAGCCCTGCAGCAGCATAAAAACCCAAATAACTTAAACTTTCTCCAAAGACCTTGACAAGATAATTACATTTATGGAAACCCTTTTCAAATTAATAAAACATATCAAAATATTTCATATGGTCATTTTGGACCAACACCCCTATTTTTGACTGATGCCCTATTTTTTAGCATGAAAATGGCTAATTTAACAAAGAAGCTCCTAGTAATATCGACTCCCAGACCTTGTAACTTTCAAAAGTCATCATACATAGCATAAAACCACAATATCCCCAAGAAATTTGTTTCGTATTTCTTGGAACCCCAAAATCCCAAATTACCTTCATTCAAACCCTCAAATCTAGGGTATCACCAATATAACCATTCCCCAAACTTCTAGTTCAATTTTGTTGATCATACAGCTTCACACTGATCATATAAGATTATCCAAATCCAAAATACCCCCTTTGTGTGCTAGAACTCCCCCTGCTACACCTAACCACCATTTCCATTGAAATTTCTTCACAAAACCCTCACTGTTCCGTAACAGTCAATCAATTTTGCATTTAACCTTGTATTTCAGGAGTTAGTAGGATATTATATAGGTTAGATATAACACATCCCATGAAGCCAGGGCCTTTGGATTTTCATGGGATGGTCATATTATGAAAAGAACCTAGACTGTTGCAAGAAAAACTCAAAACTTATAATCTGTTAACTGATACCAGGCGTCTAACTTTCAGCACAGTGTGTATCAATCTAGTTCAAAAAAATTAATGAATGAAAAGGAACTTCTATTGCATCTCAGTGAATGGCAATAAGGTTCCTAATGCATCTCCACTTGGAATCCAAAACACCAAACTAATAACAATGCTGAGAACACACAGTTTGCTGAAAAAACAAAAGTTTTTATTAGATCCCTGTTCCTGTTTGTACTCCAGGCTATCTCTCTCGTACATTTCTTGATTAGTGTATATATTAGCCTCTTACAACCACCACAACCATATTTGGTTGGTTATAAGGCTTACAAATAGTTGAGGATCCCCTTAAATGGGATTTCCCTCCAATGTACTCCTAGCCGTTGTTATTCAAAGTTTTGAATTAACAACATTACAAAATATTGAACTTTTATTGAATACTAACATTAACTACTAACTTTTTAATGCCTTAGGCCTATTTAAGGACCTATACCTTAATCTAGAGTTTAAAGGCTTAATTTGACTCTAGGACACTACTGGTCCACATACAACTATATTTATGTCGTGAGGATATTACAAACATGCAACTTAGTCTTTTGAGGACATTACAAATATGACTCTTTAGTCCTTTTAGGACATTACAAAATAAACACATTTGATTACATTCTTGTCCATTTGTATTGCTTGGATATCTCCTTGTCCCCCTCACTCCTCTGGTCTTCATGGTGTGTTTCTGTGTCTTCATAGAATGATCTTGGTGCCCCTGCACCATGCTCCCAAGGATCAAATCAATCCAAGTCCCTTTGGATTGGGTAGTCTTCTTTCTTGTCTTCCATTTGTTAATCACTTCTTTAGTAGACCCTGCAACTTGAATGTTTCCTTTGTTCTCTGTCCACCTATACCTGCAATCAAAAACCTTGGGTTGATGCAAGTGTTCCATCCTCCAACTAGCATCATGACGTGTCCATGGTATGCAACATCATCATCCACATAATAACCCTGCAATCCTACAACAAAATTATTAGAAAACATAAATACCAATGCTTCTTCATTCACCAAAGCATATGTTTGGTTCCCCACTTCCTTATCCATCCTTTCATTCAACACTTCCTTTCTTCACCCATTCCCTGTGAGATTCCAATGCTTTGAAATATTTTAGTTTGTATGGTCTCCTATTGACCAATGTCTGCTATAGTACCATATTCTTCCCTGTCATCTTCATGTTTGTCATCCAACTGACCCCAAAGGTCCATCCTGGTCAGCATATCTTCAAGACCTTGTTCATGGTCTTCCTTCATCAATTCACTATCCTCTTCTTCTTCACTGCCATCTACCTACCATGTCTCCTTTATGGCTTCAAATTCTTTTTCCAAATCCACCATGTCTTCTTCACATCCTTGAATACTTGTTTCCTCTATCTTGTCAACAACTTGTATGACTATGTTGTCATCATCTCGAACCTTTACAATAGAAGGTCCAATGTTCAACAACTCCTTCCGCTTACCTAGCCTCTTGACAAGCCAAGTAACCATCTTCTTCATCTTCATATGCCAACTTGTGGCTCTCCCTTCCATCCCCACTTTTAGAGATTCTTCCACTATCCTTATTTGCACTTCAATGTGCCCTCCACTGTCTTCCATGTCTGCCTCATCATTGTTGTTATCCACTACACTTGCAACCTCATTGGTTTTTTTCTTCCACATCTTGTCCTCTAAATGGACACTCCTCCATCATCTCCTCTTTCAATAGGATCTCTTGTTGATCCATTTCCCCATCTCTTATTTCACAAACATTTTGTTTTATCCCCACTTCATCCTTCTTCCTTCTAGGTTCTACAAAACCTATCCATTCCATCACACCAATGTGACCATGCACTTTCATGTTTCTTGTCCTTTCCTTAATGGATACATTACTACCATCTTCCCCATATGCTTGAAAGTATAGGTGTTATCCTCTCCATGATGTAAAGCCCTCTTTTCCATCTGCCATGTCCTCCCAAGGATCAAATGGCATTCCATCTTGGAACAATATCAAACCACAAAACATCTTCATAGGCACCAATTCGGAAAGGAATGCATGCTTTTCATTCCACCCTTGTACCCTAGGGCTTCTTAAGTGCATTCCTAGGAATATGAAACTTTTCAATCACCTCCATAGAAACAAAGTTGGTAAAGGCTCCATTTGTCACGACAAGCTTACATATTTTACCATAGCATTTGCAATGTGTCTTAAAAAATCCTTCTTCTTCATTGTACTCCATATCCAAGGGTTCCCTCATTATCACCATCCTTGCTGTTAGAAAAAAATTTGAATACCTTACACCTTCTTCACCAAGAAACCCAATCTAGGATCCCTCAAGCCAATGCCACCACTTTGGAACACATAGAAGGATGCATCTACTTCTATGTCACATCAAAGGACACCAAGCACTTAGCATCTTAGACAAGATTCCAAATCTCCAAAATCATATCCTCAAGACCTTTTTATGCTCTGATACCACTTGATGCAGAGGTCAGTGGTCAACCATTGATTTGATGCATGAAATAACTAACTATCCCTTTGTTTTGAAATAATACCCTTATATCTTCCTCAAGTGCAACTGAAGCAATGAAACTACCCACTCAATATTATATCAAGGAATAAACATGTAAAAGGTTTAACACACTGATCTTCACACCTTTGAATTCACAAGCATGTAAGTTTTCCAAGTTGCCCAAAACACCTACAAATCCCATATGACTCCAGATGACTCCAAATATGCAAGGGACTTAACCAAGGGTTCAATAAGACTTTTAAAAGTTATATAATGTGTATTCAATTAGATTTAACCAGCCAATTGGCTAGACCCAACTCACAATGCCCAATTCTTCCAATGTACCTGAGGAGACCTATTTGACAAACTAGTAGCCCTTGCAACAATATAAAAACCCAAATAACTTAAACTTTATCCAAATAACTTGACAAGATAATTAAATTTATGGACACCCTTTTCAAAGTACTAAAACATATCAAAATATTTCATATGGTCATTTTGGACCAACACCCCTGTTTTTGACTGATGCCCTATTTTTTAGCATGAAAATGGCTAATTTAACAAAGAAACTCCTAGTAATATCGACTCCCAGACCTTGTAACTTTCAAAAGTAATCATAAATGGCATAAAACCACAAAATCCCCAAGAAATTTTTTCCAGACTTCCTGGAACCCCAAAATCCCAAATTACCTTCATTCAAACCCTCAAATCTAGGGTATCACCAATATAACCATTCCCCAAACTTCTAGATCAATTTTGTTGATGATAAAGCTTCACACTAATCATATAAGATGATCCAAATACCAAAATACCCCCTTCATGTGGTTAGAACTCCCCCTACTACACCTAACCACCATTTCCATTGAAATTTCTTCACAAAACCCTCACTGTTCCGTAACAGTTAATCAATGTTGCATTGTTCCTACATTTTAGGAGTTAGTAGGCTATTATACAGGTTAGAATAACACATCCCATGAAGCCAGGGCCCTTGGATTTTCATGGGATGGTCATATTATGAAAAGAACCTAGACTGTTGCAAGAAAAACTCAAAACTTATAATCTGTCAACTGATACCAGGCGTCTAACTTTCAGCACAGTGTGTATCAATCTAGTTCAAAATAATTAATGAATGAAAAGGAACTTCTATTGCATCTCATTGAATGGAAATAAGGTTCCTAATGCATCTCCACTTGGAATCCAAAACACCAAACTAATAACAATGCTGAGAACACATAGTTTGCTGAAAAACTAAAAGTTTTTATTAGATCCCTATTCCTATTCGTACTCCAGGATATCTCCCCCATACATTGCCTAATTAGTGTATATATTATCCTCTTACAACCTCCACAACCATATTTGGTTGGTTATAAGGCTTACAAATAGTTAATGATCCCCTTAAATGGGATTTCCCTCCAAATGTACTCCTAGCCGTTGTTATTCAAAGGTTTGAATTAACAACATTAAAAAATATTGAACTTTTATTGAATACTAACATTCACTACTGAATTTTTAATGCCTTAGGCCTATTTAAGGACCTAATACCTTAATCTAGAGTTTAGAGCTTTATTTGACTCTAGGACACTACTGGTCCACATAAAACTATATTTATGTCATGTGAGGACATTACAAACATGCAACTTAGTCTTTTGAGGACATTACAAATATGACTCCTTAGTCCTTTTAGGACATTAAAAAATAAACACATTTGATTACATTATTGTCCATTTGTATTGCTTGGATATCTCCTTGTCGGCCTCACTCCTCTGGTCTTCATGGTGTGTTTCTGTGTCTTCATATAATGATCTTGGTGCCCTTGCACCACACAGTGAAGGCACGATCCTGATGCAGTAGGGAATAGAACCTAAGAAGCTACTTGAAATGAAAAAATACTAAATATTATATGCACAACAAAGCCAGAGTGCCAATACAACAGTAATTTGCAAGCGAGAAGCTACTGAAATGGCTAGCATTGTATCAATCAAAACTTGATAGAGGAACCAAAAATACCTGAACCAAATTACCATGAAGAGAAGATAACCAATGTCTACATGGCCTGGGAAGACTCTCCAGAACCCAATCCAAGGTTCAAGTCAAGAACAGAAGGGGATTGCTATGGAGGAGCCACCAAAGAAGAGGAATCTACCTCCAAAAGATCCAACATTGCAAAGACCACTTGGTGTATAGCACTAATACATTCTTTGGAAAGGAAACCGCCAAATTGTTGGAGCACAATTTTAACAGGGTGGAAAGATTAGCACTCCAGAGCCCTTTTGATACTTTCATAGATCATGAAAATAGGATGCTCTCTCAACAGAGCATGATGGTGAAATATCCCACCAATCAGAGTAGCCCCACCCAACAGGTCATATTTGTGCAAAGCAACCTAAAGCTTATGGTTTTGTAGAAAGATGGGATTCACATAACGAACTGCTATGGTGTTCAAACAAGCCGGCGATTGCGTAAGATCCACTAAATTGGAGAAAAAGATAGAGAGAATTTGTGAAGAGAATATAATCCTTCAACTAGATGGAGAAATGACTTCATGACCAATAATCCTCCTGATGCCACGATAAATATGTGGTCATTCATAGATAAACATAACAACAAGCATATCATCCCTAATGGGACCAAGAAAAGGCTCCTCCCAAATCTCTACTTCAAGAAGAATCCTATAATTTTTAGGGTAATACTCCATATGTAAAGAAACGTAGGTGGAGCAACATTCAACAACAGAGCTAGCACCCACCAAGAAACTAGATTGAGCTGACATAACTGATAAGAAGACAAGAGCCAAACCTAGTGCGAAAGGAAGCAGAGGGTAAAGACTATCGAAGGTAAGGAGAAGAGCAGTGATGAAGAAAATGAAAGGGAAATGACTTAAAAAGGTAATTAATAAACCCAAGGACACAACTTCAGGAGCCAAGCTCACTAAATGATGACAATCACTCAAATTGAATGAATGAGATCTTGCGAAGATTGATTAATAAAAGACACGAGATTACTAACCAATAAATACAGCTCATAAAATCCAAAGCCTGAGAACGACAATAGAACACAAGCTGAGGCTAAAAAATATATACAACAGACAGGCCAGGTGTAGGGAAATGAGATAGAAGGATGGAATTAGGAAAAAGTAACGTACAATGCCAAATGTGTAGAAGAAAATGAAGAGATAGGAAAATTTCATCAAATCAAATGCTTCGTAGGGAAAGCACAGGTGAGGACTGAAGCAAATCCCAATGCAATGGAATAATCATTAATTCACACAAGAGAGAGACAATCATATTTGATTGCACAAAGAGCCAGTACCCAATTGGTCATGTCACATTCGCTTGTTTCCATGTCCATTAATGATAAGCTAGGTTGTATTTCTTATACCTGACGGGGCTCGAGCACAATGCCAAATTACAAAATACAATCTAGCTTAGCACTTCCTAGAAAAAGGGATGATAGGGTGGCATTTGACATGCTGCAACATAATTCGATGCATAATAATGATAAAGCAACACTGTTGTCCACCCTATCACCCCTTTTCGTGCTACAAAGTGAAATTAGGATGAGATACAATAAAAAATGCCCAAAAAGGTAACAGGATGACAAGGTGGCACTTGACATGTCACTGTATAATATAATTCATACTCGTGATATGGAAAATCACTTGACCCCCTTAACACCCCATACCCACTGATAGGTGAAGTAGGATAGAGTACTTTAAGATGTTCCCAAACAGATGTGCCAACATAGCATTAGTTACCTCCTTGCAGATAGAAGAAGATAATAATATTTCTATACCAATTAGTTGAAATAATCATGCAATAACAGACTTTCATTGAAAAGTATACGAATAGAAATGTTAATTGCATGATTATTTTCCAATATTAAATCAAACCTGCATGAAAAGGTAAGTATAAAATAAAACAAACTGAAGTGAAATACCCATGTACCATAGAGAAAAGGAGCAAGGTTTATTATTATTATTGTTGTTGTTGTTGTTGTTGTTGTTGTTGTTGTTGTTGTTGTTGTTGTTGTTGTTGTTGTTGTTGTTGTTGTTGTTGTTGTTGTTGTTGTTGTTGTTGTTGTTGTTGTTGTTGTTATTATTATTATTATTATTATTATTATTATTATTATTATTATTTGTGTGTAATAAATAATGTATAAGAAGTTACTTATGAACTAAAATGGTCTCCAGTAAATTTAAGTAAACTGCTTGAATATGAACTAAATAAGAATTATTAGATAATATAGGTAATCTTTCAAATGAAACACTTACCAATTCAATTTCATGACTAAAAAGTTGATTATGTATTGTATAATTTAATTGGATTGTTGTGATTTTATTCAAACTAAAGAATACTTTAATATATTATTTATTGGTATCATGAAATAAAATTTGATATCATAGAATCATTTTAAATAATTGTTAAAAGAGATACAACTTGCAATTCAACATATTAGTGCATTGCATATATAATTAAATAAGTGTAATCAATCATTATTTTTATGAGAAGATTTTACTAGTGTGGTAGCAAGCTAAGTGGGTATAACCTTGAGAAACTTTTTGTTAAGCACACTTGAGTTGGAGTAGTACTAGGATGGGTGACCTCTTAGGAAGGTTCAATTCTTCACTTTTGTGAGCATCGCCTAGATATAAGTTTTTGAACTACTACTTATGAAAAAAATGTCAATGAGTTTGAATTGAAACTACATAGTTAAATCTTGATAGCAATATCATAATTTGACTTTCTATGAAAAATAACTCCTACTTATCAATAATATAATTATTTATTTTATAATTATTTATTCTAAATATTTTTATCTTATTTCCATTCATTTTCCATAATACATATAATTAAAATAGGTGCATATAATTACAGTAGGTGGACTGGAAGATTTTGTACATTTTTTTTGAAATTTAGTCATGATTATTCTTGTGATATTGATATGAGGGTTTCACTATGTAATTTTGGAGTGAAATTCATTGACACATCTTTCACAAGTAATAGTTCACAAGAACCCATATATCATGGAATTAAATGGAACACTTAGCACTCATTGCATAAAGGTGTTTCTCACAAAGGTGAAACATTGGGCCTTCTCGAGTGGTTTCCCATCCTAGTACTATCCAACAAAAGAACACTTAACTAACTACTTCAACTCATGTATGCTTAACAATGGAATTTCCTACAAGATTAAATCGGCCTATTTTGGTACCCCACTTGCAAAACTTTTAACAAGTGTTGTTCCTTACGAACCATTCAGTATAGAGCCTCTTTAGCTCATTAATTGATAAGTATAAATATTTTTCACAACAAATTAAATTGCAATAATGCTTTGTATTATTCTTTTATTGATACTTTCTAAATCAGTTTCTTGATTCGTAGTTTTAGATATAAAAATAAATTTTATTCTCTTGTAATTAAATTTCCCCTAGACAATGAGTAAATCCTAGATAGCAATAATGAAAAGGATTCAACTATGTTGTTATTAGAATCTCATTGTAGAGAACGTAAATTTACGAGAATGTCACTTCCTTGGGTCACACAAAAAGAATATGCTCTTGTATTACATAATGCATATGGTAACATTGATCTTACTATAGATTAAACTTCTTGATGCATTTTATTTATCTCAAGCTATTTCTTGATTTTCTTATCCATCATTGATAAAGCTGTGAGTGAATCATAACAACTAGTTTCTAGAGAATGCACTATGAAGGTCTCAAATTTTATGAAAGACAACGAGCAAGGTGGTACAAAACTAGGGTGAGTATGTGGGTGCCAAAGGCCCTGATTAATGCCAAGGTAGAGGCATGCATTCCTCAAATCTTGTATTTTTCTCCCTACAACCACCACGTTTCTCAAAAGAATTGTAAAAGAAAGATGACATGATCTATCAAGACTATGGAAAATATTTTAATAGTTTCAAAAATAATAATTTCATATCCTTTCTAAAGCTATTATAAATATTTTCCATACTTAATTGGATCCATTATTTGGTCAATAGGCCAATTCTAGCTCAACTTTTTTGGTCATAATATTCTAAACATGTAAATGTTATAAAGAAACTTATATGGTCGGTAATGTAATATCTTTACAATATTATTTATTTATTTTATATAAAAAAAGAAGTGATCAAAGGATGGCTTAATTACGAGGGAAGGAAAAGTTAAAAAAATAGAAACAACCCATGATAAACTTGTGGAAAAGAACATGATTTGCATACAATTTTAAATTGAGAGAATGGTAGACATTTGTCGATTTTCTTCTTGTGAAAAATTCTTCCCTATTGTGATGGACATCTGACATTTTCAAGTCTTTGAAAGACACTATCTTTTATAATAGGTTATAGATATGAATACATGCTTCTTATCTAGCATTTATTACTTTACTATATCCCTATTTTTGATCAAGATTGGAGGTGAGTCATACATCCCAAGTCATATGCTTGACTCTCATTATTTTATTGCATTCAATCACATAATTTTATTTAGATATATTGTTATACTTTGATTTAGTTATGTAATTATTATCATTTTCATTGCATCTTTTGTATCTAATCAACTAGAGATATTATATCTTTAGCATTTCATTTCTATTGGAAAAACATAGAAATATAAAAAGACTCAAATACAGAGATTTGATACTATGTAACAAATAAAATACCAAAAATAGCGTAGCATCACAAAGTTTACAAACTCTAATTTTCTCAATCATTGGGAATGCACAACAAAATAAAAAATAAAATAAGAAATTGGAGACATGCCATATCATTTTGTGTTAAAACTTGGAGATGAACAATTACATAAAGAAAACAAACTATGGACTCAAATAATAAAATAATAACTACAACTAGTGACCATAAACTAACGTGCAACACTATATAATTGTAACTAAACACCCAGAGCTTAATAGAGCTATTACAATTTGATCACTTGGAGATACAAGGAATATGAGGAGCAATCACTCCTCACTACACACTCAATAACATACATAGCTATTTCTTCTACAAAATCTAAATAACACATAGGACACAAAAAATCTCTTATTGTTGCATACACACAATAATCAAAACTTGAATATTTCTTCCCTTATATCTTGTGCTATACAAAATAATTTCCCCCATGGATATGAAATTCAAACTTACCTACCAAATTAATTTCATTTGATTGTTAGGGTTGCACTTTCTTTCCTCACATCAGGATCTAACTAGGGATGGAAATCTCAATGTTTTCACATTCCTTTAGGTTGCATTTACTTACAATTGGGAGATCCTAACAGGTAGGTGTAAATTTTAGAAACTTGGGGAAAATAAATTTGAATTCAAAAAATTTTAAAATTATAACACCCCCCCTTTTTTCTAAGCTGAAAAATAATATCATTGGTAATCCAAAACAACTATGCCTCTATTTCTCCTTAGGCACTCAAAACTTTATTTGTTCAATGGCTTGGTGAAATGTTTACTAGTTGTTTCTCAAACCTACAAAACTTCATTTTAGTTTCACCATTGTCAACTAATTCTCAGAGAAAATGATACTAGATTTCAATGTGCTTGTTTCTTCCATGAAACACAAGGGTTTTTGTCAAATTTATTGAGGAAATATTATCGCTATAAATTATAATTTCATCCTCTTATTCTGCATTTAAATCCTTCAAGATCCTTCTCATCCAAATATCTTGACATGTTCCAGTTCTTGCTACATACTCAGCCTCTACTATAGATAGAATAGTAATGGGTTTCTGCTTGGAAGCCCATGAGATTACACTTGAACCCATATAAAAGACATATTTTGAAGTGCTCTTCTTATCATCTAAAATTCCTCCCCAATCACTATTTGTGTAACAAATAATCCTAAAATAATTTTCTATAGTATACAAAATACTATATCTTTTGGTACCATTTAGATATCTCACGGTTCTCTTACCTGCTTGCCAATGGAAATACCTTCGACTTTCCAACAATCTAGATATAAAACTTACTACATGCATTATAGAAGATCTAGTTACTATTTAATACATCAAATTTCCAGCCAAACTTTTATACAAAGTTGGATTCACATTTCTTTTGTAATATTTCTTGCTCAACTTTAGACCTACGACTATTGGTATTGGGAAAGGCTTGTCGTTCTGCAATCTTAATATCTCTAGGATTTGATTTGCATATTTTTCTCGAGTGATAGAAATACCACCATACATTTATTTTACTTATATTCCTAGAAAATACCTCAAGAGAGCTAAGTTTATCATTTCAAAATCTCTTTTCATGGCCTTTTTGAAGTTGGCAATGAGGAAATCATCATCCATAGTAAAAACCAAATCAACATACAAGATAAAAATTAAAATCTTATCATCAGTTATCTTCATGTAAAGAGAGGGCTTGCCATTTATTTTTCTTAAGTTATTTCTAATCAAACATGAGTTAATCTTGTTATATTATGCCCTTAGAGCTTGCTTCTTCACATAAAGAGTTTTATCCAGTGTATATACCTTATCTTCTTTATTGGAAATCTTATAGCCAGGTGATTTATCTACTTATACCTCTTCTTTCAACACTGCATTCAATAAGGTGAGCTCCATGTTGATTGTAAATACCTTCAATTTATGTTGGGTTGAAATTACTATGGCATCATGCATAGTTTCCATCCTTGCAATAGGGGGATACGTCTCATCATAATCTCTACCAAACTGTTGTCTGTACTCCTTGACAACCAATCATTTCTTATAGACCCATTTAACCCTAATAACTTTCCTATTAGAAAGAAGATCAATTATCTCCCAAATTTTATTTCTTTCTATTGCATCTATTTTCTCATCTATGGCCTCAGACAATTTATCTTCTTTCAGAGCATCCTCAAAATAAATTGGATCACTAAGAGAAAATAATGAAAAATTGATGAACTCTCATCAACATCTTCTTCATTTCTTTCATCTTGGTAGAACTACCTTAGACTCTTGGTCTTTATTTGTATTAGAGAGGTGAGGATGGGGTCATAACTCTCAACTTTCTTGTACTAATAAGTTGTACAGGCGCAATTAAGAGTTTTCTAAAGTCATACATAGCTCTTTGTGTACCAATTGAGAGATATCAAGAGCCAATTCTAGTGCAGTCATAGATAGAGGGACCTCTAAGAGATTTCTCACACAATGAAAACATCAAGAACCAATTGAGATACAAGAAAGATCAACCTTCACATTATCAGACAATTAACTACAATTGACCTACAATATGTAGTCTTACATTCTAGGCATACAGGTCTGATTATAGATTAAAATCCTTATAATTTCCTTAGTCTCAAGCTTTTGAAAGCTAATATTTTAAGAGTTACCTAACCAAAAAATAATTGGACTCCTGACTAGCTAGACTCCCGACCCTACTAGCCTCAACCATATTTTCAAGGAAGGTGAGCAGCTAGTGAAGAAGCAAGGGGGTTTTAACAGGGAAGAGCTACTAGACTTTTGGCCAAAAATCTGCCTCATTGTGATGAAATAATTTACACTGGAAGGTAAGTTCACTATGTTCTACTACTACCACTTATCATTCCTAAATTGTATTAGAAATAAGGATTTAATTTCCATACCCTTCTATCTTTTACATTCCATAGAGAGTAATATCCTAGATATTAAGGATAACCCTGATAAATCAATCCCTATACTCCACTAGGGCCTCCTTCTCTGCATTTACCACTTACACAAAGCTATCTGCCTGGTGCCCTAACCCCCCCCTGATTATCCAAGAGATGACCTAGGAGGAGTCTCCCACCAAAACTGAGAAACCCACCCATTCCACCTCCCTGTCCATCCAGGTTATCCAAGGGTCTGAGCTGGGTGCTAAAGAGGGTAGAACCTGCAAAAAATGTGTTAAAAACCCATTCAATAGGAAGGAGGGTCGGAGGAGTCTCATGTCTCTGAGTCTATGGAGAACTAAGATAGGAAGGAGTCTGACAATACTCCTGAGACCGAATGAAGGCCCAAAAAATGGAGAATGATGGAGAGCCAGGTTAATCTGAAGGTGGACTTAAGTGGCTCGGGTCACCGAAGGTCCAATAGAATTGCCAAGGAACAGTGTGGAATGAGGATGATGGAAGTAGCTTCTAGAGAGAAATCCCTGTCTAAAAAAGACTCTCACACTACTGAGTCCATGAAAGGTTCCTCAGATGATCATATGAGTCCCCTTAGGATTGGTAACACTCCCCTTCCCAACCTCCAGAAAACCATGGAAATCCCTAGTAACCCTACCCCGCCCCTAAGTCCTTTTCATGATCCCCAAGATAAGCCCCCCACCTCTGATTACAATACCGGGGTTCTGGCTAACAAAAATAAATTTAAAGGCACTCTTAAGAGGAGGTTCTTTGATATGGACAAGGAAATTGCAGACATCAAAATGAATATGCAAGAACTGAAGCACCAATGCATGATGACCAATAAATTTTCCTTGAAGGTCATGCATGCTTCAGCTATGACCCTCTGTAATGTGCAGGAAAAGCTGGTGGGTGGCAATCTAGAAGCAGACGAGGATAACAAGGATCTTTTCCCATTCCTGCAGGAGGAGTGGGCTAGGACCCTGCTGTCTATGTGAGGTCCACTTTCGGCCCACATAGTGATCCTGTGTTATTCATATTAGCTATCTTTTTGATTATGTTTCTTTCAGAGATACTTGGACTTTGTCGACTACTGTTATATTATGTTTGGACTCGTTGGACTGTTCTTTTGATGATTCTGCATATGGGATCCATGATGTGTAGATTTGGTTTATGATTTTTATATGATGTATCGTGATCCTGATGGTCTTGATGATATTTAAATTACGTTATGGAATTTCATTTGAAATGTGCAATCAAATCCTGAATATTATATGCAATTGACGTATGAGTTGAATTATGTAATTTAATGATTAAATTTCGCTATATCATATATGTTTATTTTAATGGTTTTCTTCCTTGAATTATTGATGCTGCATTTAGGTATTGCAGGTGGAAGGACCATGGAAACACATTCGGGGAAGTCACATTGAACGTAGGACAGCCAGTTAAACCAAGGCCCCGTCTATTAAGAGACCTGAGGCCTCGTTGTTAAGTAATTTATTTCGTAACAGTAATTTGAATGTTTGTATGTTATGTGTTGTTATTCTGGATGTACCTTTCGTGAAATGTTATTTTGTGAAGTGTCGTTTGACACCTATGTTCAATGTTATTAAGGTACGTCGTGTGTTGTGTGAGAGCACTTTCTAGGATTTTTAGGGAAATCGTAGCACACCTTTTTGCCATAGGAACTATAATGCAATTCCCATTCCCCATTCTCGATCTTATTCCTATAAGTGAGTTTAGAGGGTTTATAGTGGCATTAGGAAGTGGTTTTATGCCTTAATAGTTAACCCATTCCATCTACCCATGGGTTAGGGGTATTTTCACCTTATAAATAGCCTAAAATTGACTTTTTGACCTTTTTAAAAATCCACGTGCAACCTTGAACGAAATTGCAACTTGCTTGAAAGGGCCTAATTAATGAGGTTTGTGGGGGTAGGTTTTAGAGGCCTTTTTAGAGGAATTTTGGAAAAGGATAGGCTATTCACCCATTCTCTATCTTTAGAGAGTTCCAGAAAGTTGGAGGAGAAAGCTTGGAGTTTGGAATAGGGCTCAACAATCCTTCCATTAGCATTGGACTTGAGGTAGGAAATCTTGCTCTCATATGGTTTAGAAGTTGTATGTGTTTTTGTGTTGTGTTTTTAGCTTCCCATGGTTGGTCATGGAGGAAGCTTGCTTTGTTTCATGTGGTGTTTTAGCTTCCCATGGTTGGTCATGGTGAGAGCAAGCATGCAATGTATTTTCTTTGTAATTGGATTTTGGGTTGTATCTCTTGGATTCACTCACCCTTGGGAGGGAAGAGAAATCAAGAGGGGGTGTGGGAATGGAGGCAACTCCATGTGGAGAGTCTCCTCCATGTGTGGGGAAAGATGAACTTGGGTGAGGGATTTTCCCCAAGAAACCTTGCATTTAGCCTGTGTGGCAATGGGGGTATAAGGAGGGAAGATTGGCCATGTGAGCCTTGTATGAAATTCAGTTATATGGGTCCATGTGTGGCCTTGTTTTTGTATGCATTGGTTATCTCCATGGTTTTGTCCAGCCACACCCCACAAAGGATATTCATGGAATTCCTTAGTTTTTCATCCTGAGGGAATTTTGAGTTTTTTTTAATTGTATATGTTCTTGTTGTGTTTGTGTGTGAGTGTTTGTATCCCGTTCATTGTGGTTTCCCCAAGCTCGGGGGTGGCCTCATGAGAGGCCTAGGATGGGAGGTGAGCAACCCATGGTTCCTATCCTTTTTTGTTCATGGCAGGTTTTGAAGTCAAGATTCAAGTGAATGAAGTTTGATGGAGTTCAATTCCTTGGTTATGCTTGTTTGAAAAAACCATACTTTGATGTATGAGCATTATTGTAAAATTTGGATGGTGTATTCATTCACTCTATTGGTACATTTTGTTTTAGTATATTGTAATGATATGGAGGAAGTAAGCTTTCTGTTTGTATTTATCATTCATTGTAATTTGAGTAGCTTATGAATTGGAGCAAGGATGTGTAATCACTTGAAATGCATTCTCCTATTCTTTATGAAGTTGCAATGGTATTGTTGAAGTAGTATGAACAATGTTATCTCCTTCCCTTGAATGTAAAGAAAGATAATATGTGAGGTGTTCTTGGTTATTCCAAAGAGAAGAAAGTTTCCAATTCAATGTGAATATATATTGTGAAGATCATTGTATGCATTTGATTTTTGCATTGCAATCCAAAAGGAAAATTATCACCTCTCTTAGATCTCCTCAATTTTGATATTGATAAGTTGATGTTTTAGATGGTTGAAGAAATAATGGTATACTTGAATTTGGATTTTGTATGGAAAGCATTACATTTACTTTTGTCAATTGAATTGCAACAATACTATGATCTCTATCTCTTCCTATATTTCTGCAAACAAATTGGATAGCTTGTTGAACCATATGGATTTAGAAATAAAAGACTTAGATAGAATTTGATCTGAAACCTAGCAATTATCCCATTCTAAAGATGACTATTTGATGCATTTGATTAGTCTAAATTCCTCCTTAACCATATGCTATGCACCTAAGCAAAGCATTCAAAACGAATTAAACCATGTGGAAGTATAGAGAGAACTATATCGTATCGAGATGGTTATATTAAAATGAGCATGTTAGCTTCAAAATGTATCCTTATTAGATGATCAATTTAAACTATAAATAACCATGTAGTTAACAATCCTATTATGACACCATTGGAATCTTAATGTTATTAGAATACAATTGAACTATGTTAAAAATTTCATTTATCAAACCATGAAGGATGTATTAGAAACAAAAAAATAATAATAATAACAATGCAAATAAAAATAGCACTCTTCAGAAAATTTGAGAGAGAAAAATGCTCTCTGGATTTTGTATGGGATAAAAAAATCCCATACAAAACCTTACCACAGACATTAAAATAGAATTTCTATCTGCCACCTTTCTATGTTAAAATCATATAATATATCATTCAAATTTAGCACCATACCTTATTTACTCCATCCTTGAAAAATGGCGCATGGGAAGAAGCTAGTCTTTAGAAGTGGTTGAGCTTTCACTTTGGCCAATTAAGAGGCACCTTGAAAGTCTACTCATCATGGGCGCATGGCAGGGAGTACTTTCTCTAACATAAATGTTTGACAGCAATTTCAATATTGCTAGCTTCTGTACTAGGAAGTGGCGCATGTTGTGGATGAGTGAAGGTTTGAATATTTAGTCTTTGGACATGGGCTCAAGACACTTTATGAGGTGTCATAGATCTTGCAGCCTTTTCTTTAAATTCCCCTTGCCTTGCATAGATTTTGATTGACCTTTCCCTTCCCTTTTGCTGGCGCATGATGGCTTTTTGTCCTTTTTCATGACAAGTGGAAAGTCAAGCTAGTTAGTAGGGTGGATTAGTGGGTAAGCTAGCTAGTAGAGTAGGATAGTTAGTAGATTTTAGTTGTTATTAAGTTAGATTAGAAAGTTGTTTAATAAGATAACTGGATATTATGTCTTGTCTTTAGATACTAGTTACTTTTTTTTATTTATTTAATTTTGAATGTTTTTATTAAGTTATGTTAATTAGAGCTTTAAGGTCTTGTCTAGAATTGAATTAAAATTGAATGATATATTCTTTTGTATGATAATTTCATTTGATGATATATTTAGAATTGTATTAAAATTTATATTTTGAATTTTAAAAGTGTAGTTTTATTAATGGATAAATAGTAATTTAATCTTGTTAAAATAAGATAGTTTATTGATAGTGTTATTAAGTTTAGATGATCATAATGTTGTCTATGTATTTTTTTTTAGATATTTAGTCATGTTCTAAATTCATAGTTTATACAAAATTTATTAATAAACTATGGTATATTAATTCGTTAATATTGTATTAATTAATTAATATATCATAATTATTAATTGATAATATTGTATTATAAGCTTCGATTACAATAATCACTAGCTAATGATAACTTTAAAATTGTTGATGGATTAATATGTGCATGGACTTTCATGGCATGTTCTCATTATCAATTGAATTTGAATTAATACTTTCGAGAAAACGGATGTCAATGATATCGTCAGTTTAAACTTTTATCCTATATAATCTCTTGACGATAATTTTACCACCTCATTCAGTTTTGGCCTCGTTATGAACATGTTGGGGTATGGACAACCTTATTATAGGATAACATTAACATTAGACATTCTAGCCCTCTTAAATTACCTATAAGTTTTATAGATCGATGATTCTTCGATATTGATCGAGAAGGTGGTCAACGATCTCTTTCAATTATATTGATATCATCTAGCATCCTATGGATATTAAAACAACTTGTAGAGGTTATGACCTCCTGTCTCTTTGAGACTTTGACATTACTACTCTTTCCCGCAACATTAACGTGAAACTTTTAACCTTTTAAAAAAAAAAATTGTTGGTTGTGTTTTGACCCAAACTTTTGGGCATCACAGTCTAAGCATCTGGGTGGGAAGAACTAACTGCTGGTGTCCATGAGTTGGTTAATTTTGACTGGGCATGGCCCTTGGATCCCCTATTTTGTGTTCAGGGTTAATGTTAGTTTTTATAGCTTTTGGTTCAGCCTTGTGTGGCTTATGACTGTTATTTTATCTACTACTCTTCATTTTAAGTACTCTGGTTTAATCCTTTTGATCAGTACTGTGAGTTATGTTTTTGATAGGGGTAGAGTTAGACTTGGTGATTCTGCTATTAAACTATTTTATCTACTTTGACTAGTGCCATTAATGTGCTATTACTGTGCTTCTATTCCCTTTGTTCTGTGGGCCAACACCCTCTTGCTGCTTTATCTATCAAAAAATAACAATTGCCTCAATTTATATAGCTTTGTAAGCATCGACTCGACCTAGAAAGATTATATTTTGTAATGAGAATAAAATATATTTTCTCCAAATATAATATCATCAAAAAAAAATCAGCAATCAAAATCTTATTAGTACTATCACATTTCAGATACAAATTGTTGTTACATAACTTGTTCTTTGAAATCCAATCTTGATTAAATATGAGTGTAGTCTTTCATACCATGCTCGAGGTGCTTGCTTCAAACCATACAGTGCCTTGTGTAGTTTTCACATCATGTCCTTTTTAGAATTATCAATAAATCCTCTAGGTTGTTCAATATAAACTTATTCTTTTAGAATTCCATTAAAAAATGTAGACTTAACATCCATTTGATACACATTGAATCCTTTATAGGAAGCATATGCAAGTAAAATTCTTACACCTTCTAATCTAGCAATAGGGGAAAATGTCTCAACATAGTCAATACCTTCTTCTTGTGCATACCCTTTCTAGACCAATCTTTCTTTATTTCAAATCACATCTCCATTCTCATTTAGTTTATTCCTAAAAATATACTTTGTACCAATAACATTCTTTTCCTTAAGTGTTCCTACTAGTCACCAAGTATTGTTCTTTTCAATCTGATCAATCTCTTCTTTCATTGCACTAACCCAATCTTCATTCCCAAGTGCATCCTTTACTATTCTTGGCTCAAAGTCCCAAATAAAACATATATTATCTTTCAAATTATTCTTTTCATGACTCTTGCATTCTTGTCTCTAATAATTTTTCTTGGTGAGTAACTTTTTATCACATATTTTTCTAAAACAGGCTCGGTAGACTATTCTTAAACATTTTCATCTCTCAGTGGGGGCCCAATGGGTTCATTAGTTTCTTCTTTCAACTTAGGTAAACTACCAAAAATTCCATCTTCTACTTATACAAATATTTGATAATATTCTAGTTCCTGTTTGCCATCTTCTTCATTTCTTTCTACAAATTCATCAATCCTCACATTTACACTTTCCACAGTTTTGTTAGTAGCCTTATTTAGACATTTATAAGCTTTTCTCCTTCTGGAGTATCTTAGGAATATACCTTCATCTTATTTAGAATCAAAATTTTCATTCCTGGCATCTTTCAATATGTAACACTTACTTCCAAATATTTTAAAGTAGCTAAAATTCAGTGTATGCCCATACTAGAGTTCATAAGGGGTTTTGTTTGTACCTTTTCTCAATTGTACTCTGTTAAGAGTGTAGACAATAGTACTAATGGCTTCTCTCCATAATGTTTGTTTAACCTCTTTTTCAATCACCAATGTTCTAGAACAATCAACTATTGATCTATTTCTTCTTTCAGCTATGCCATTTTGTTGTGAAGTCCTCAGTGCAGAAATTTGTCTTTTGATTCCATTCTCATTGTAGAAGATAGTAAATTTATCTAATATAAATCCACCTCCTCTATCTGATCTTAAACATTTCAGTTGCTTTCCTTTTTCCTTCTCGACTCTTTCATTATACCATTTAAACATTTGAAATGCATCAATAATTTCTTTTAAAAAGATTATGAACATCATTCTTGAGTAGTGATCAACAAACAAAATAAAATACCGATCACCATAATAACTTTGTATTCTCATAGGACCACAAAGATTAGTATGAAATAATTCCAAAATACCATTAGATGAGTAAGACTTTCTTGAGAAACTTGATTTTTTCATTTTACCAATCTGACATTCCTTAAACATTACTTTATCAAGTTTACTCAATCTCTATAGACCTATGACTCTATTCTTTTTTCTCACCTTAATTAAATTGTCAAAATTCACATGCCAAAATATTTTGTGCCATAGGCATACATCATCAACTTTAAAAAATAAGCAATTTTTGTAGCAGTATCAAGGTAGAATGGGTTACCTTTGGATTGTTCACTAGCTCCAATCAAATCTCCATCAACATCATAGATCTTGACTTTTCTATTTTGAAACTCTAGTCAGTGACTAGTGTTGTTAAATAATGCAACACTCAACAAGTTGTATTTTACTCATTGAACCCAATAGGGATTATCACATTTAATCTTTTCATTCAGCATAATGGATCCTTTTCTTTTTATAGATAATGGAGCATCATTTCCAAATCTAAAAAATCCTCCATCATATTCCTTTAGGTTCTCAAACTTACCAATGTCACTAGTCATATGATGTGAACAACCACTATCAATAATCCAAGGTTCAGGTTTAGTTACTTGATAAATAAGGGATTTTTCATCTTCATACCTCTCTTCTTCTGAATCATCCTTCAAAGCAACATAGACAATTTCCACACTTTCTTCGGTGTCACGAGATTCATCATCAATTAGTGCTTCCTCATCTAGGTAATATGATTTCTTTCCTTTATCCTTGAAATCTATAAACCTTTAGTATCAGTTCTCCTTCTTATCACTTTTATCATTCATGTCATTATCAACATATCTAGATGCAATATGACCAATCTTGTTGTAGTTAAATTACTTTAGAGGTAGTTTACCTTTATACTTACCTTTTCCTCTCGGTAGCCTCTTTCCGAGCAGTACTTCCAATTATTTTTGTTCTTTCTCTTCAGTTAGGGTACTATCATAATCACTTCCACCTAAACTACAACAATTATCTCTTTTTCTTTTTAAACTTCCAATTGTTAAAGATGATTTAAAAGTTGTTTCAATAGTCGGTAATCTTTTATCATAATTACTAAGTTCAAATGCAGTCAGCTTACCGATCAAAGCATCAAGAGTAATAGTGTTATTAGGTATGGATCTCAATTCCTGAATAGAAAAAACTCAAATAGCATAATTGGATGAAAGAGTTATAAGAATTTTTCTTACCCCTTCTTCTCTAGTTAATGTTCCACTAGCACCTATGATAGAACTTACCACTTCCTTAATTTTGAAACTATATTGTGCAATTTCATCTTCATCATTCATTATCATCTCATAGAATTTTCCTCTGAGACTATCAACCTTTATTTTTTATAAATGTAGATCACGTCCATAAATAAGTGCAAGATTATCCCACATCTCTTTTTCACTAATATAGTATGTTATGTCATTTTACTCACCATTGGTCAGGGAAGAAGTAATTTCAATTATTACCGAGTTATGTTCCTTCTTTTCTCTCATCAAATCAAGTGTTAGGTCGAGGAGTTAGTGGAGTGTAGTCATTATTTGAATGGTTGAGTTCATATTCTCCAATTCCAAATAGGTACAAACTCATCCTACTTTTCCATGCAGATAAACTCTCCTTTTTTTTTTAATCTTAGGTAGTTCTCTCCTATACATCTTCTAATCTTTTACTCAAGTCATTCAAACTTATCCCTTTAGATTACTCAACTCTGATAACAATTATTGGATTATGGAGAGGGGGGATGAATTAATAATCCTTGATTCTCTATACTTTAAAAACTTTTTGTGATTCAACTCAATGCCAACTCAGTTAGAAACACTTCAATATTAACCAATAACAATAAATTAACTTTATAAATCAACATAAAATTCATAGTAAACATTCAACACATAAAACCAGTATTTAATGTGGAAACCCAATTTGGGAAAAACCATTCTGAAAATTTTCAACCACTAAAGAAATACTCTTGTAAAGTATGCTCGGTTAAAAATCTAGTTAAATATTACAATACACATTGTTAAAGGTGACTATGTTAGGGGATTTGCCTTAGATTTGTTAGTATCTTCACACTTTTAGGAGTGGCTTGGTTAAAGGTCTTCAAACATTCTTTTTGAATGTCACCTTTTGCAAGGATTTAGAATAAGACTATTAGTTCCACTCGATTAAGAGATTTTTTTGATACAAATGTTAATAAGTAACAATATATAAATTGATCTATAAATGTGCAACTACCTCTTGTATAATCAGATCCCTTATGCACTCTTTGTTTTCACTTCATTTTTTCACTATCCACTAGCTTCAACACTTCATCAATCTCAACTTTCTGACTCATAATTCAATATTTTCCTTCTTCATTTCATCAGTCGGTGACTCAATAACCCTTCAACTTACCAACCCTTTTCTTCATACAATTTTATCCATTATATAGACTTTTTTTTTCCTCCTAATCTCTTTTATTGTGTTACCTCTTGATTAAAATTATCCATCCGATCATCCTCACAAAATAATTCAATGAATGTAGATCATAGTTAAACATTTTATCATTATCTCAAAACTTGAACTTTCTTGGAGCTTGCACCCTCTATTTTTTCCACTTAGATCTATACCATAAATTATCACCTTGAATTTTCCAGATCATAGATCTCTTTAACAACTCTTCATGTTGTTCGAAACTAAATTGAAACAATTGTTTTACTGTCATTGATGTCAAACCTTAATTGGTAAGACTGTTGCTACTTAGGAAAGTACTATATCTATTTGAGTGTTGCTAAGGGGTTAAGCAAGGTTGATAAGAATAGAACCTAAGGAAAGGTTGAGTTATCTTGATACTACAAAGTGTACTTGACTATGTTGCACTATGATAAAATAATGTATTGTTTATCTTAGTGAGACTGAAGACTAAACTGGTAGGCTTAACCGAGAAAAGAATGGAAAAATCATGTTTAAGCCGAGTGATGTTAGTGTCGACCAAGTTAGTATATGCCGAGAAAAATTATAGTGTCAACCGAGCATCAGTAAATTGCTGAGGAAGATAGTGCAAGCCGCGGAGATAGTTTTAGTATTGACTGAGCGTTCTACATGAAGACTGAGTGAACAATCATAGTATTGACCAAGCATCAACAATTTTATATTTGAAGAGAATTTAATTTTGGAGCTGACATTGTTGAATTCTTAGATTATGTAAAACGTGTTGACTTTATTTATTGATTTTTTGGAAGCATTAAATGCATTGTAAAATGTTTTATTGTAAATCTTTTAGAGATTTGAGATGATTCTAGAAAAGGAGCCGAAGAACATAAAGTGGGTAGATTCAATGAATTTGATCTAACCCTAAGATCTATGAATGAGATTGAGTGGCAAAAGATGAGTTAACCTAATTGAGGAAAATATAAGGGAACCTGAACGTTGTGATATGTATGTACATGGTGAATAGAGAATGCTGGAAGAGAAAAGTTTTATTGACTGAATAAGCAGAAAAGGTTGAAGGAGAATGATGGTGATTGCTTGAAGAAAAGTTTCGAGCATATCAGAGATGGAAATGGCAAAGTTTCAAAGTCAGTAAACTAGCATTAGTGTATAGAATCAGATCTGATATTTGCAAAGTGAGTTGTATATTTTTTTACATAATACTGCTGCTACTTTCTAACCATTGTAATAGTCAAAATCCTTTTAACATAGGTTGACCTAGTAGTCATATATTAAATCCTTTGAACAAGGTTGCATTGTAATGGAGTGTATGTAAGTCCTATGACTAGGCTCACATTTAACAGGGTGATTGAAATCCTTTAACTAGGTCACATTTGACAGTGTGTATTGTAACCTTTGACAGGGTTGGCTTTTTACCAAGCTCACTTCAGAAGAGTGAAAATAATAGTAGCATGTTACAAAGTGGTTTTTCCCAAATTGGGTTTCCACTATAAAACCTAGTGTTTATACTTGTGTGAATGTTTAGATCTGAACATTGCTATGTTTTACAAGTTAAGTCACAGCTGGGTAGTGGACTGCATTGTTAGATGTTTCTATTATTGAATCAGTGATGACCAAGTTTTTTTTAGTTTTGGATGTCATTTAAGGATAAGTTTATGAGATTGTTTTATACATCAAGACCTAAGAACAACTGATTCACCCCCCCTCTTTGTTGTTCTAAATCATATTAACACATGTATCATCTTAAAATAGAAGAACTTCCATCTTGGTAGGTTTAGCACCCTCATTTAGTGCATTTTCATGATAGATTTGCATTTAGGATGCATTTGCACCTGATTGTTTATTTCTATGTGAAATTAGGGTTAGGATCCTGAGGATTCTCCTTGATTTCCTTCTTTATGGCTCTATTTTCTAGGTAGGACCTATGTATTGATCCTCCTATCCTTCATCACATTTATTCTAGGCCTTTGTGCCCTTTTCCAATATTCTGTTATGTTTTACCATCATTCCAAGTCTCTGGCCAACCCAAATATTTCTCTAAAACTGCAAGGTGACTAGCCTGAAGCCTCATGTCAAGGTCAAGGTTGACCCTAACCTAGGTCAGGGTTGAGGTTGACCTTGACCCTTGTCAGGTTTTGGCTCCCGCTTCCAAATTTAATTCATAGCAGGGCCCGAAATTAAAAAAAGGGCCTCGGGATCCGAATGCGGAAGGTTTTTTAATTTAAAATTCATTTATTTATTTTCCCTCCTTAGTTGGCTATTGTGATTGGACCATAATAGGAGGCCAAATTTTAATTAGGGGCCCTTACATTGCCCGAGGAGCCTTGCCTTGAAATATCTATATAAGCACTCTCTTTTGCCTTTATTTTCAACAATCACACATCAAGTAGCACGCAAGATGTTATGAGGAGTTGATGATACAGGATTGCAAGAGGATGATATAGAACATCAAGATATTGATGATTCCTTGATGCAAGCAAGCATTTTGTTGACAAGCTATTGTGGACATTCATTTGGAGCAAGAAAGATTCCTTCTTCCTTGATCTACCATTTTCAACATTCAAGCATTCAAAAGATACAATCATGGGGTAGAAATTATAGATTGTGAGTTTGGTAGGAGTACTTTAGCCTTGGGGGCTTGGTATGCTTTCTTTATCATATTCAAATCTATGCATTTCTCTCTCATTTCAATTCATGCTAGGGTTTCAATCTAGAGGATTAGATCTTGGTATTGCACATTCAAAGCTCTTCCTACGAGCAACACATACACATATTCTATTACATCCAGCTATTCGTGGAGGTGGAGATCACAAAAATGGGGGTTTGACTAAGGAAAAACCATATATAGCCACCCCAAAATACCATTTTCAGATATCTACAGTCACGATTTTGGTAGTTGCAAATCAAATCCGTGTACCCTTTTAGGAAAACTTCTGGGATTCGTAAACAAAATTTCCATCGGAGTAGTGCAGGTCAAGGTCAACATAATGAGGTCAAGGTTGACATTCATTTGGGTTAAGGTTGACTTATCTTAGAAAAAAAATATTTCTAGTTTTTCTCCATCTTTGTGTTTATGTTCCAGATCCGGTTGCATAATTTTCAGAAACTCAGTACAGACACCAGAAAATGGGTATTTTCAAATCAACTATGTTATGAGGTATGTACTTTATTTCACTATTCTTTGCAAGCATTTTGATATTTATATTCCATATCATTTGAATTTCATGTTTTATTGTAAATATTGGTTTAGGGTCTCTTTTATGTGCAAACCCCCATTGGACTAAACCCTATCCACATTTTTCCACCTTAAATTTTCGTGAACCCGTTTACAAAAACTATTTCTTTTTGGTGTTATATTTGCATTTTATGTTAGATATTACATGCATATAAAAGTATATTTCTTTTATGCTCTTGCATTTATACAAAAAAATCACAAAATTTCTTTAAAAATATAAAAACAGTTTGATGCAAGAGCATCCTGGGTGTAAGAGCAATCTTGCATCACCCAAAAATATTTCTATTTTTGAATTCAATAAGGGCTACCCTGTGCAGAGCTGCTATTTATGAAAAGTTACTATTTTTGGTAATTTTTGTCTATGCTCAGAATGATCTAATTTCTTTCTTGGAGGTTCATTTTGGTCATATAAGTCTGCCAGTAAAGTTTCATTTCCAGATCAAGTGTATGTTGGAAGATATTGAAGATTTTTCGGTATTGGCAGACGGGTACAGAAAGTTTGAACTCAGTTTTGAAGGCTTTAGAGGTCCCGGATGAGGTCAAAAATTTGGGTGATGGGCGCTTGCGCGGGTCAAGCCTGTAGAGCGCTTTGTGGCATTTCCGAAATGAGTTTATAATAGCCGAGCGGGTCAACGGGTGATGACTTATGGTCTTCAGAAGTTGGGCCACCTGAAATGGCGAAAAATAATTTTCTTCAAAATTTATGTTCGGGTTTCAAAGGTTATCTTGAGCTGACTATGATGTAATAAAATGTAAAATAAAATAATTCTAAGTTTGGTCGGCCATATTGGCTAAAAATTCTGGAACTTTCCTAGGCGGTGGAAAATTGCCTATATAAGGAAGGTTGTATTATTGTCTTAGGCAGTTCAGAATAGTTATGGGTAGTAGATCTGGGTAATAGTTCGAGGCTTTGTCCTACAGAATATTGTAAGGGAATGCCCATGTGGCTTTGCATATTGTAATTCTGAAAGTTTGTAATTCCACATTTGTGGAGATAATAAGAAGCCAATTTTCTGTTCTTGCATATTGTTGTTGTTTCTCTATTTCTGTTATGTGTTTGTGGTATTAAGGGGAGCACCCTTCATCAGGTGGTATAAGAGCAGGAGTTGTTGAGTGTGTAAACAGATCGCCGACCGTGAGGCAGTTTGCACCAGGACCGTGGCTAGGGTTTCAGTGCGCATCACGAAAATGCCTCCACGACAAGAACGTGGCGGAAGAGTTGGTGTTGTAACACCTGAGGTCAGAGAGCTGCAGAGACAAGTGCGAGCATTGCAACAAGAGATTCACAGAGGAATGAATCTTAATGTCAGAGATGAAAGCGAGGATGAAGCCGAAGAAGAATATCAAGAAGGAGAAGTCGAAATTGTGAACCAGGAGGAAGAAAGAATTTTTCGGGCCATTTCTAATATTGGGAAAAGACATAAGATTGAGGTTCCTACATTTTCTGGAAATCTTAACCCAGAAGAATTGATCGACTGGATCAACGAATGTGAGGAATATTTTGAGTATGAAGATGTTGAGGATCCTGATAGGGTCAAATTTGCGAAGGCCAGACTGAAAGGTCATGCGAAGATATGGTGGCAAGAGATTCAGTTGGAGCGAAATAGAAGGGGAAAGGAGAAAATCATGAGATGGGATCGGATGGTGGATAAATTGAAGCGATAGTTCATTCCTGTTGATTATGAGCTTGACCTACTGAAGAAAATGCAGAGTTTGAAGTAAGCAGGAAGATCTGTTCAGGAGTATATAGAGGAGTTCTATCGACTTCTCATCAGAACAGGCCATGCAGAAGCTGATAAGGAGAAAGTTGCCCAATACCTTAATGGGTTAAGGCCAAGCATTCAGGAGGAGCTGAATCTGGTTCGAATGAACAGTATTGAAGAGGCATACCAGTTTGCCCTAAAAGTAGAGGAAAAGTTGAATTAAAAAGATTAAGAGCAGACAAAACGGAAGAGGTCGCGGTGGACGATCTGGTGGACGGTCATATGGTGGCCGAAATGAGGATCCGAAAAAGAAGGATGAGGCCAGTAGTAGTCAGAATCAGTGAAGAAATAATTCCAATCGCTTCCAGAATCAGAATAATAGAGATCAGAGAGGAAGAGGAAGGGGACAAGGATCTGGAAGAGGTGGCTTCCGTGGAACATGTTTTCACTGTGGAGAAGAAGGTCATAGGCCATTTGAATGTCCTCAGCGCCAAGGCAGAACAGACAGGAGAAATGAAGGCCAGGCCAGAATTGCACATGTAGATGAAGATGCCAGATCATCAAATTCTGAAGATGCTGAAAGAGGAGAAACGTTGATTAAGAGAAGAGTCCTGTTGAGTGGTGAGAATGAACTTGAGCAAAGGAGGAGCCTGTTTCGCACCAGGTGCAAGTGTGAAGGTAAATGTTGTGATGTGATTATTGATAGTGGAAGCACTGACAATTTGGTGTCAGAAGAGATGGTGACAAATTTGAAGCTCAAGAGACAGAAACACCCACATCTATATCAGATTGCCTGGGTACAGGATGACCACAAGGTCATGGTCAATGAACAATGCTTGGTGAAGTTCAAGATTGGTGGATACCAAGATGAGGTATTATGTGATATCATATCTATGGATGCATGTCATATGTTGTTGGGTAGACCATGGCAGTTTGACAGATGTGCTGTACACGATGGTCGTGCGAATACCTATTCCCTGACAAAGGATGGAGTGCGACATAAGCTAAAACCATTGAAGGAGACTGAAGAAAAGGTATGTGGTAATGCAAGGATAACTTTTGTTGATGAAATAAATTTCCTAGATGGTATGAGGCATGAGCATGTATGTTTTGCTTTAATTCCAAAAGCTGGTAAAGAGAAAGTAGAATATGTTCCTGTAGAAGTTGCAGATTTGTTGAATGAGTTTCAGGAGATTGTATCCGATAACGTGCCTGATGGATTACCACCAGTCAGGAAGATCAGTCATCAGATGGACTTGATCCCAGGAGCGAGTTTCCCGAACAAGGCAGCACACAGAATGACACCTCCAGAAAGTGAGGAGTTGAACAGACAAGTACATGAGTTGTTACAGAAAGGATTGATCCGTGAAAGTCTGAGTCCCTATGCTGTACCAGCGGTATTAGCACCAAAGAAGAATGGAGAATGGAGGATGTGTACAGATTCTAGGGCAATAAACAAGATCACAATCAAGTATAGGTTTCCATTGCCACGAATGGATGATATTATGGACTGTTTGAGTGGAGCTGTGTATTTTTTAAAGATAGATCTGAAAAGTGGATATAATCAGATTCGGATCAGAGAAGGAGATGAATGGAAGACTGCCTTCAAGACAAAGGAAGGACTGTATGAGTGGTTAGTCATGCCTTTTGGGCTAACCAATGCACCGAGCACTTTCATGCGGCTCATGAACGAGGTTCTGAAAGAATTTCTGGGTAAGTTTGTCATTGTTTACCTAGATGATATTTTGATCTTTAGTAAGACATTTGATGAGCATATGATGCATATTCTTATGGTATTTGAGAAGTTGAGAGAAGAGAAATTGTTGATTAATTTGAAGAAGTGCAGTTTTGTGAAGAAAGAGTTAGTGTATTTGGGATTTGTAGTTTCAGCAAAAGGTCTAAAAATGGACCCAGAGAAGGTACAAGCTATTCTTGAATGGCCTACTCCAAGGAGTGCTACTGAGGTAAGATCTTTTCATGGTCTAGCTAGCTTTTACAGAAAGTTTATCAGAAATTTTAGCAGTATTTGTGGACCCTTGACTGAAACAATGAGAGGGGATAGAAAAGAGTTTAAATGGACTAATGGGGCAGAAAAGAGTTTTCAATTGTTGAAACAAAAAGTTATAGAACAACCTATTTTAGCACTTCCAGATTTTAATAAGGGGTTTCAAGTAGATTGTGATGCTAGTGGTACTACAATAGGAGCTGTTATGAGCCAAGAAGGTAAACCTGTTGCTTATTTCAGTGAGAAGTTAAATGATGCCAAGAGAAAATATTCTGTTTATGATCAGAAATTTTATGCTATAGTTCAGACATTAAAGAAGTGGAGACATTATCTACTTCCTAAGGAGTTTGTTTTGTATACTGATCATCAACCTTTGCAATATTTGAATAGTCAAGGAAAATTGAATCAAAGGCATTTGAAATGGGTTGAGTTTTTGCAGAGTTATACATTTGTTTTGAAACACAGGAGTGGAAAGTCTAATAGGGTTGCAGATGCTCTTAGTAGAAGGCAACTATTGCTGACAGAAATGCAGATTGAAGTGGTTGGGTTCAAGGAACTCAAGAATTTGTATCCAGAGGATCTTGATTTTGGTGAAGCTTGGAAAACTTGTGCAGAACCTGTTAATCTAGACAGGACAAAATGGTTGGATTTCATCATCCGGGATGATATGTTATTCAGAGGGAGTCAGTTGTGCATTCCACGAAGTTCTATGAGGGAGAATCTCATCAAGGAGAAGCATAGTGGAGGATTGGCTGGATATTTTGGTCGTGATAAAACCCTTGGTTTGGTTAGTGAGAATTATTATTGGCCACAGTTGCAGCAAGATGTGATGAAGTTTGTACAGAGTTGTAGAGTATGTCAGATGGCGAAAGGAGTGAAGCAGAATATAGGGTTGTATCAGCCATTACCCGTACCAGAGAAGCCTTGGGAGGATATCAGCATGGACTTTGTTCTTGGTTTACCGAGGACTCAGTGGGGACATGATTCAATTTTTGTGGTGGTTGACAGATTTTCAAAGATGGCCAATTTCATTCCCTGCAAGAAGACTAATGATGCTGTTCATATAGCAGAATTGTTTTTCAGAGAAGTAGTGAGACTTCATGGTTTGCCAAAGACCATAGTTTCAGATCGGGACACTAAGTTTGTTGGGTATTTCTGGCGTACATTGTGGAAGAAGTTGAAGACAGATTTGAAGTTTAGTTCATCACATCATCCACAGACTGATGGACAGACAGAGGTGGTGAATAGGAGTTTGGGAAATTTGCTGAGATGTTTGGTTGGAGATAAGCCAACAGGATGGGATTTGATTTTACCACAGGCAGAATTTGCATACAATAATTCTGTCAATAGGAGCACTGGTAAATCACCATTCCAGATTGTATATGGAAGTAGTCCAAGAAATGCATCTGAATTGAGAAAGATAGATAAAGGAGAAATAAGTAGTGCTGAAGCTGAGGATTTTGCAGAACACTTGAAGAACATCCATGAGGAGGTGAGGAAGCATATTACCAAGATGAATGCACAGTATAAGGCTAAGGCAGATGGGAAAAGGAGGTATAAAGAATTTCAGGTTGGTGATGAAGTCATGGTTCATTTGCGGAAGGAGCGGTTTCCAGTTGGTACATATAACAAGCTGAAAATGAAGAAGTTTGGGCCATGTAAGATACTGAAGAAGCATGATTCAAGAAATGCATATGAGGTAGAATTGCCTAGTGAGCTGAATATTTCACCAGTGTTTAACATTTCAGATTTGACAGAGTATCATGAAAGAGGTGTTGAAGATGAGGTTGCAGCAGCACAGTGGAGTATTCCAGCAACTAGTTCAGACACTAAGGAGATCGAAGATATACTGGACAGTCGTGTTGGCAGAAGCACAAGGAACAGGACATATGAAGAATATCTGGTCAAGTGGAAAGGATGGCCTGTTGAAGATTCATCATGGCTGACAAAGGAGGAGGTTAGCCATCTTGGTTTTCCTCTGCACAAATGAGTCGTGACAGGGTCACTTCTCAAATTACCCTGGGTGTCTGATGTAGGAGCATCCTGGGTGTAAGAGCAATCTTGCATCACCCAAAAATATTTCTGTTTTTGAATTCAATAAGGGCTATCCTGTGCAGAGCTGCTATTTATGGAAAGTTACTATTTTTGGTAATTTTCATCTGTGCTCAGAATGATCTAATTTCTTTCTTGGAGGTTCATTTTGGTCATATAAGTCTGCCAGTAAAGTTTCATTTCCAGATCAAGTGTATGTTGGAAGATATTGAAGATTTTCGGTATTGGCAGCAGGGTACAGAAACTTTGAACTCAGTTTTGAAGGCTTTAGAGATCTGGATGAGGTCAAAAATTTGGGTGACGGGTGCTTGCGCTGGTCACGCCTGTAGAGTGCTTCGTGGCATTTCTGAAATGGGGTTATAATAGCCGAGCGGGTCAACGGGTGATGACTTATGGTCTTCAGAAGTTGGGCCACCTGAAATGGCGAAAAATAATTTTCTTCAAAATTTTTGTTTGGGTTTCAAAGGTTATCTTGAGCCGACTATGATGTAATAAAATGAAATAAAATAATTCTAAGTTTGGTCGGCCTTATTGGCTAAAAATTCTAGAACCTTCCCAGGCGGTGGAAAATTGCCTATATAAGGAAGGCTGTATTATTGTCTTAGGCAGTTCAGAATAGTTCTGGGTAGTAGATCTGGGTAATAGTTCTAGGGTTTGTCCTACAGAATATTGTAAGGGAATGCCCATGTGGCTTTGCATATTGTAATTCTGAAAGTTTGTAATTCCACATTTGTGGAGATAATAAGAAGCCAATTTTCTGTTCTTGCATATTGTTGTTGTTTCTCTATTTCTGTTATGTGTTTGCGGTATTAAGGGGAGCACCCTTCATCAGGTGGTATCAGAGCAGGAGTTGTTGAGTGTGTAAACAGATCACCGACCGTGAGGCAGTTTGCACCAGGACCGTGGCTAGGGTTTCAGTGCGCATCGCGAAAACGCCTCCACGACGAGAACGTGGCGGAAGAGTTGGTGTTGTAACACCTGAGGTTAGAGAGCTGCAGAGACAAGTGCGAGCATTGCAAGAAGAGATTCGCAGAGGAATGAATCTTAATGTCAGAGATGAAAGCGAGGATGAAGCCGAAGAAGAATATCAAGAAAGAGAAGTCGAAATTGTGAACCAGGAGGAAGAAAGAATTTTTCGGGCCATTTCTAATATTGGGAAAAGACCTAAGATTGAGGTTCATATATTTTCTGGAAATCTTAACCCAGAAGAATTGATCGACTGGATCAACGAATGTGAGGAATATTTTGAGTATGAAGATGTTGAGGATCCTGATAGGGTCAAATTTGCGAAGGCCAGACTGAAAGGTCATGCGAAGATATGGTGGCAAGAGATTCAGTTGGAGCGAAATAGAAGGGGAAAGGAGAAAATCATGAGATGGGATCGGATGGTGGATAAATTGAAGCGACAGTTCATTCCTGTTGATTATGAGCTTGACCTACTGAAGAAAATGCAGAGTTTGAAGCAGGCAGGAAGATCTGTTCAGGAGTATACAGAGGAGTTCTATCGACTTCTCATCAGAATAGGCCATGCAAAAGCTGATAAGGAGAAAGTTGCCCGATACCTTAATGGGTTAAGGCCAAGCATTGAGGAGGAGCTGAATCTGGTTTGAATGAACAGTATTGAAGAGGCATACCAGTTTGCCCTAAAAGTAGAGGAAAAGCTGAACAAGAAGTTTGAGAGCAGACAAAATGGAAGAGGTCGCGGTGGACGATCTGGTGGACGGTCATATGGTGGCTGAAATGAGGATCCGAAAAAGAAGGATGAGGCCAGTAGTAGTCAGAATCAGCGAGGAAATAATTCCAATCGCTTCCAGAATCAGAATAATAGAGATCAGAGAGGAAGAGGAAGGGGACAAGGATCTGGAAGAGGTGGCTTCCGTGGAACATGTTTTCACTGTGGAGAAGAAGGTCATAGGGCATTTGAATGTCCTCAGTGCCAAGGCAGAACAGACATGAGAAATGAAGGCCAGGCCAGAGTTGCACATGTAGATGAAGATGCCAGATCATCAAATTTTGAAGATGCTGAAAGAGGAGAAACGTTGATTAACAGAAGAGTCCTGTTGAGTGGTGAGAATGAACCTGAACAAAGGAGGAGCCTGTTTCGCACCAGGTGCAAGTGTGAAGGTAAATGTTGTGATGTGATTATTGATAGTGGAAGCACTTGCAATTTAGTGTCAGAAGAGATGGTGACAAAGTTGAAGCTCAAGAGACAGAAACACCCACATCCATATCGGATTGCCTGGGTACAGGATGACCACAAGGTCATGGTCAATGAATAATGCTTGGTGAAGTTCAAGATTGGCGGATACTAAGATGAGGTATTGTGTGATATCATATCTATGGATGCATGTCATATGTTGTTGGGTAGACCATGGCAGTTTGACAGATGTGCTGTACACGATGGTCGTGCGAATACCTATTCCCTGACAAAGGATGGAGTGCGACATAAGCTAAAACCATTGAAGGAGACTGAAGAAAAGGTATGTGGTATTGCAAGGATAAATTTTGTTGATGGAAGAAATTTCCTAGATGGTATGAGGCATGAGCATGTATTTTTTGCTTTAATTCCAAAAGTTGGTAAAGAGAAAGTAGAAGATGTTCCTGTAGAAGTTGTAGATTTGTTGAATGAGTTTCAGGAGATTGTATCCGATAACGTGCCTGATGGATTACCACCAGTCAGGAAGATCAGTCATCAGATGGACTTGATCCCAGGAGCGAGTTTGCCGAACAATGCAGCACATAGAATGACACCTGCAGAAAGTGAGGAGTTGAACAGACAAGTACATGAGTTGTTACAGAAAGAATTGATCCGTGAGAGTCTGAGTCCCTGTGCTGTACCAGTGGTATTAGCACCAAAGAAGAATGGAGAATGGAGGATGTGTACAGATTCTAGGGCAATAAACAAGATCACAATCAAGTACAGGTTTCCATTGCCACGAATGGATGATATTATGGACTGTTTGAGTGGAGCTGTGTATTTTTCAAAGATAGATCTGAAAAGCGGATATCATCAGATTTGGATCAGAGAAGGAGATGAATGGAAGATTACCTTCAAGACAAAAGAAGGACTGTATGAGTGGTTAGTCATGCCTTTTGGGCTAACCAATGCACCGAGCACTTTCATGCTGCTCATGAACGAGGTTCTGAAAGAATTTCTGGGTAAGTTTTTCATTGTTTACCTAGATGATATTTTGATCTTTAGTAAGACATTGGATGAGCATATGATGCATATTCTTATGGTATTTGAGAAGTTGAGAGAAGAGAAATTGTTGATTAATTTGAATAAGTGAAGTTTTGTGAAGAAAGAGTTAGTGTATTTGGGATTTGTAGTTTCAGCAGAAGGTCTAGTTAGCTTTTACAGAAAGTTTATCAGAAATTTTAGCAGTATTTGTGGACCCTTGACTGAAACAATGAGAGGGGATAGAAAAGAGTTTAAGTGGACTAATGGGGCAGAAAAGAGTTTTCAATTGTTGAAACAAAAAGTTACAGAACAACCTGTTTTAGCACTTCCAGATTTTAATAAGGTGTTTCAAGTAGATTGTGATGCTAGTAGTACTGCAATAGGAACTATTATGAGCCAAGAAGGTAAACCTGTTGCTTATTTCAGTGAGAAGTTAAATGATGCCAAGAGAAAATATTCTGTTTATGATCAGGAATTTTATGCTATAGTTCAGGTATTAAAGAAGTGGAGACATTATCTACTTCCTAAGGAGTTTGTTTTGTATACTAATCATCAAGCTTTGCAATATTTGAATAGTCAAAGAAAATTGAATCAAAGGCATTTGAAATGGGTTGAGTTTTTGCAGAGTTATACATTTATTTTGAAACACAGGAGTGGAAAGTCTAATAGGGTTGCAGATGCTCTTAGCAGAAGGCAACTATTGCTGACAGAAATGCAGATTGAAGTGGTTGGGTTCAAGGAATTCAAGAATTTGTATCCAGATGATCCTGGTTTTGGTGAAGCTTGGAAAGCTTGTGCAGAACCTGTTACTCTAGACAGGACAAAATAGTTGGATTTCATCATCCAGGATGATATGCTATTCAGAGGGAGTCAGTTGTGCATTCCATGAAGTTCTATGAGGGAGAATCTCATCAAGGAGAAGCATAGTGGAGGATTGGCTGGATATTTTGGTCGTGATAAAACCCTTGGTTTGATTAGTGAGAATTATTATTGGCCATAGTTGCAGCAAGATGTGATGAAGTTTGTACAGAGTTGTAGAGTATGTCAGATGGCGAAAGGAGTGAAGCAGAATACAGGGTTGTATCAGTCATTACCTGTACCAGAGAAGCCTTGGGAGGATATCAGCATGGACTTTGTTCTTGGTTTACCGAGGACTCAGCGGGGACATGATTCAATTTTTGTGGTGGTTGACAGATTTTCAAAGATGGCACATTTCATTCCATGCAAGAAGACTAATGATGCTGTTCATATAGCAGAATTGTTTTTCAAAGAAGTAGTGAGACTTCATGGTTTGCCAAAGACCATAGTTTCAGATCGGGACACTAAGTTTGTTGGATATTTCTAGCATACATTGTGGAAGAAGTTGAAGACAGATTTGAAGTTCAGTTCATCACATCATCCACAGACTGATGGACAGACAGAGTTGGTGAATAGGAGTTTGGAAAATTTGCTGAGATGTTTGGTTGGAGATAAGCCAACAGGATGGGATTTGATTTTACCACAGGCAGAATTTGCATACAATAATTCTGTCAATAGGAGCACTGGTAAATCACCATTCCAGATTGTATATGGAAGTAGTCCAAGAAATGCATCTGAATTGAGAAAGATAGATAAAAGAGAAATAAGTAGTGCTGAAGCTGAGGATTTTGCAGAACACTTGAAGAACATCCATAAGGAGGTGAGGAAGCATATTACCAAGATGAATGCACAGTATAAGGCTAAGGCAGATGGGAAAAGGAGGTATAAGGAATTTCAGGTTGGTGATGAAGTCATGGTTCATTTGCGGAAGGAGCGGTTTCCAGTTGGTACATATAACAAGCTGAAAATAAAAAAGTTTGGGCCATGTAAGATACTGAAGAAGCATGATTCAGGAAATGCATATGAGGTAGAATTGCCTAGTGAGCTGAATATTTCACCAGTGTTTAACATTTCAAATTTGACAGAGTATCACGAAGGAGGTGTTGAAGATGAGGTTGCAGCAGCATAGTGGAGTATTCCAGCAACTAGTTCAGACACTAAGGAGATCGAAGATATACTGGACAGTCGTGTTGGCAGAAGCACAAGGAACAGGACATATCAAGAATATCTGGTCAAGTGGAAAGGACGGCCTGTTGAAGATTCATCATGGCTGACAAAGGAGGAGGTTAGCCATCTTGGTTTTCCTCTGCACACCTGAGTCGTGACAGGTTCACTTCTCAAATTACCTTGGGTGTCTGATGCAGGAGCATCCTGGGTGTAAGAGCAATCTTGCATCACCCAAAAATATTTCTATTTTTGAATTCAATAAGGGCTATCCTGTGCAGAGCTGCTATTTATGGAAAGTTACTATTTTTGGTAATTTTTGTCTGTGCTCAGAATGATCTAATTTCTTTCTTGGAGGTTCATTTTGGTCATATAAGTCTGCCAGTAAAGTTTCATTTCCAGATCAAGTGTATGTTGGAAGATATTGAAGATTTTCGGTATTGGCAGCAGGGTACAGAAACTTTGAACTCAGTTTTGAAGGCTTTAGAGGTCCCGGATGAGGTCAAAAATTTAGGTGACGGGTGCTTCTATTGCTTAAGCCTATAGAGCGCTTCGTGGCATTTCCGAAATGGGGTTATAATAGCCGAGCGGGTCAACGGGTGATGACTTATGGTCTTCAGAAGTTGGGCCACCTGAAATGGCGAAAAATAATTTTCTTCAAAATTTCTATTCGGGTTTCAAAGGTTATCTTTAGCTGACTATGATGTAATAAAATGTAAAATAAAATAATTCTAAGTTTGGTCGGCATTATTGGCTAAAAATTCTGGAACCTTCCCAGGCGGTGGAAAATTGCCTATATAAGGAAGGCTGTATTATTGTCTTAGGCAGTTCAGAATAGTTCTGGGTAGTAGATCTGGGTAATAGTTCGAGGCTTTGTCCTACAGAATATTGTAAGCGAATGCCCATGTGGCTTTGCATATTGTAATTCTGAAAGTTTGTAATTCCACATTTGTGGAGATAATAAGAAGCCAATTTTCTATTTTTTCATATTGTGGTTGTTTCTCTATTTCTGTTATATGTTTGCGGTATTAAGGGGAGCACCATTCATCAGGTGGTATCAGAGCAGGAGTTCTTGAGTGTGTAAACAGATCACCGATCGTGAGGCAGTTTGCACCAGGACCGTGGCTAGGGTTTCAGCGCGCATCACAAAAATGCCTCCACGACGAGAACGTGGCAGAAGAGTTGGTGTTGTAACACCTGAGGTTAGAGAGCTACAGAGACAAGTGCGAGCATTGAAAGAAGAGATTCGTAGAGGAATGAATCTTAATGTCAGAGATGAAAGCGAGGATGAAGCCGAAGAAGAATATCAAGAAGGAGAAGTCGAAATTGTGAACCAGGAGGAAGAAAGAATTTTTCAGGCCATTTCTAAGATTGGGAAAAGACCTAAGATTGAGGTTCCTACATTTTCTGGAAATCTTAATCCAGAAGATTTGATCGACTAGATCAACGAATGTGAGGAATATTTTGAGTATGAAGATGTTGAGGATCCTGATAGGGTCAAATTTGCGAAGGCCAGACTGAAAGGTCATGCGAAGATATGGTGGCAAGAGATTCAGTTGGAGCGAAATAGAAGGGGAAAGGAGAAAATCATGAGATGGGATCGGATGGTGGATAAATTGAAGCGACAGTTCATTCCTGTTGATTATGAGCTTGACCTACTGAAGAAAATGTTGAGTTTGAAGCAAGCAGGAAGATCTGTTCAGGAGTATACAGAGGAGTTCTATCGACTTCTCATCAGAACAGGCCACGCATAAGCTGATAAGGAGAAAGTTGCCCGATACCTTAATGGGTTAAGGCCAAGCATTCAGGAGGAGCTGAATCTGGTTTGAATGAACAGTATTGAAGAGGCATACCAGTTTGCCCTAAAAGTAGAGGAAAAGCTGAACAAGAAGTTTGAGAGCAGACAAAATGGAAGAGGTCGCGGTGGACGATCTGGTGGACGGTCATATGGTGGCCGAAATGAGGATCCGAAAAAGAAGGATGAGGCCAGCAGTAGTCAGAATCAGCCAGAAAATAATTCTAATCGCTTCTAGGATCAGAATAATAGAGATCAGAGAGGAAGAGGAAGGGGACAAGGATCTGGAAGAGGTGGCTTCCGTGGAACATGTTTTCACTGTGGAGAAGAAGGTCATAGGGCATTTGAATGTCCTCAATGCCAAGGCAGAACAGACAGGAGAAATGAAGGCCAGGCCAGAGTTGCACATTTAGATGAAGATGCCAGATCATCAAATTCTGAAGATGTTGAAAGAGGAGAAACGTTGATTAACAGAAGAGTCCTGTTGAGTGGTGAGAATGAACCTGAGCAAAGGAGGAGCCTGTTTCGCACTAGGTGCAAGTGTGAAGGTAAATGTTGTGATGTGATTATTGATAGTGGAAGCACTGACAATTTGGTGTCAGAAGAGATGTTGACAAAGTTGAAGCTCAAGAGATAGAAACACTCACATCCATATCGGATTGCCTGGGTACAGGATGACCACAAGGTCATGGTCAATGAATAATGCTTGGTGAAGTTCAAGATTGGCGGATACCAAGATGAGGTATTGTGTGATATCATATCTATGGATGCATGTCATATGTTGTTGGGTAGACCATGGCATTTTGACAGATGTGCTGTACACGATGGTCATGCGAATACCTATTCCCTGACAAATGATGGAGTGCGACATAAGCTAAAACCATTGAAGGAGACTGAAGAAAAGGTATGTGGTAATGCAAGGATAACTTTTGTTGATGGAAGAAATTTCTTAGATGTTTTGAGGCATGAGCATGTATGTTTTACTTTAATTCCAAAAGTTGGTAAAGAGAAAGTAGAAGACATTCCTGTAGAAGTTGCAGATTTGTTGAATGAGTTTCAGGAGATTGTATCTGATAACGTGCCTGATGGATTACCACCTATCAGGAAGATCAGTCATCAAATGGACTTTATCCCAGGAGCGAGTTTTCCGAACAAGGCAGCACACAGAATGACACCTGCAAAAAGTGAGGAGTTGAACAGACAAGTACATGAGTTGTTACAGAAAGGATTGATCCGGGAGAGTCTGAGTCCCTGTTCTGTACCAGTGGTATTAGCACCAAAGAAGAATGGAGAATGGAGGATGTGTACAGATTCTAGGGCAATAAACAAGATCACAATCAAGTACAGGTTTCCATTGCCACGAATGGATGATATTATGGACTGTTTGAGTGGAGCTGTGTATTTTTCAAAGATAGATCTGAAAAGGGGATATCATCAGATTCGGATCAGAGAAGGAGATGAATGGAAGACTGCCTTCAAGACAAAGGAATGACTATATGAGTGGTTAGTCATGCCTTTTGGGCTAACCAATGCACCGAGCACTTTCATGCGGCTCATGAACGAGGTTCTGAAAGAATTTCTGGGTAAGTTTGTCATTGTTTACCTAGATGATATTTTGATCTTTAGTAAGACATTGGATGAGCATATGATGCATATTCGTATGGTATTTAAGAAGTTGAGAGAAGAGAAATTGTTTTTTAATTTGAAGAAGTGCAATTTTGTGAAGAAAGAGTTAGTGTATTTGGGATTTGTAGTTTCAGCAGAAGGTCTAAAAATGGACCCAGAGAAGGTACAGGCTATTCTTGAATGGCCTACTCCAAGGAGTGCTACTGAGGTAAGATCTTTTCATGGTCTAGCTAGCTTTTACAGAAAGTTTATCAAAAATTTTAGCAGTATTTGTGGACACTTGACTGAAACAATGAGAGGGGATAGAAAAGAGTTTAAGTGGACTAATGGGGCAGAAAAGAGTTTTCAATTGTTGAAACAAAAAGTTACCGAACAACCTGTTTTAGCACTTCTAGATTTTAATAAGGTGTTTCAAGTAGATTGTGATGCTAGTGGTACTGCAATAGGAGCTGTTATGAGCCAAGAAGGGAAACCTGTTGCTTATTTCAGTGAGAAGTTAAATGATGCCAAGAGAAAATATTATGTTTATGATCAGGAATTTTATGCTATAGTTCAGGCATTAAAGAAGTGGAGACATTATTTACTTCCTAAAGAGTTTGTTTTGTATACTGATCATCAAGCTTTGCAATATTTGAATAGTCAAGGAAAATTGAATCAAAGGCATTTGAAATGGGTTGAGTTTTTGCAGAGTTATACATTTGTTTTGAAACATAAGAGTGGAAAGTCTAATAGGGTTGCAGATGCTCTTAGCAGAAGGCAACTATTGCTGACAGAAATGCAGATTGAAGTGGTTGGGTTCAAGGAACTCAAGAATTTGTATCCAGAGGATCCTAATTTTGGTGAAGCTTGGAAAGCTTGTGCAGAACCTGTTACTCTAGACATGACAAAATGGTTGGATTTCATCATCCAAGATGATATGCTATTCAGAGGGAGTCAGTTGTGCATTCCACGAAGTTCTATGAGGGAGAATCTCATCAAGGAGAAGCATAGTGGGGGATTGGCTGGACATTTTGGTCATGATAAAACCCTTAGTTTGGTTAGTGAGAATTATTATTAGCCACAGTTGCAGCAAGATGTGACGAAGTTTGTACAGAGTTGTAGAGTATGTCAGATGGCGAAAAGAGTGAAGCAGAATACAGAGTTGTATCAGCCATTACCCGTACCAAAGAAGCCTTGGGAGGATATCAGCATGGACTTTGTTCTTGGTTTACCGAGGACTCAGCGGGGACATGATTCAATTTTTGTGGTGGTTGACAGATTTTCAAAGATGGCACATTTCATTCCCTGCAAGAAGACTAATGATGCTGTTCATATAGCATAATTATTTTTCAGAGAAGTAGTGAGACTTCATGGTTTGCCAAAGATCATAGTTTCAGATCGGGACACTAAGTTTGTTGGGTATTTCTGACTTACATTGTGGAAGAAGTTGAAGACAGATTTGAAGTTCCGTTCATCACATCATCCACAGACTGATGGACAGACAGAGGTGGTGAATAGGAGTTTGGGAAATTTGCTGAGATATTTGGTTGGAGATAAGCCAACAGGATGGGATTTGATTTTACCACAGGCAGAATTTGCATACAATAATTCTGTCAATAGGAGCACTGGTAAATCACCATTCCCGATTGTATATGGAAGTAGTCCAAGAAATGCATCTGAATTGAGAAAGATAGATAAAGAAGAAATAAGTAGTGGTGAAGCTGAGGATTTTGCAGAACACTTGAAGAACATCCATAAGGAGGTGAGGAAGCATATTACCACGATGAATGCATAGTATAAGGCTAAGGCAGATGGGAAAATGAGATATAAGGAATTTCAGGTTGGTGATGAAGTCATGGTTCATTTGCGGAAGGAGCGGTTTCCAGTTGGTACATATAACAAGCTGAAAATGAAGAAGTTTGGGCCATGTAAGATACTGAAGAAGCATGATTCAGGAAATGCATATGAGTTAGAATTGCCTAGTGAGCTGAATATTTCACCAGTGTTTAACATTTCAGATTTGACAGAGTATCACGAAGGAGGTGTTGAAGATGAGGTTGCAGCAGCATAGTGGAGTATTCCAGCAACTAGTTCAAACACTAAGGAGATCAAAGATATACTGGACAGTCTTGTTGGCAGAAGCACAAGGAACAGGACATATCAAGAATATCTGGTCAAGTGGAAAGGACGGCCTGTTGAAGATTCATCATGGCTGACAAAGGAGGAGGTTAGCCATCTTGGTTTTCCTCTGCACACCTGAGTCGTGACAGGTTCACTTCTCAAATTACCCTGGGTGTCTGATGCAGGAGCATCCTGGGTGTAAGAGCAATCTTGCATCACCCAAAAATATTTCTATTTTTGAATTCAATAAGGGCTATCCTGTGCAGAGCTGCTATTTATGGAAAGTTACTATTTTTGGTAATTTTTGTCTATGCTCAGAATGATCTAATTTCTTTCTTGGAGGTTCATTTTGGTCATATAAGTCTGCCAGTAAAGTTTCATTTCCAGATCAAGTGTATGTTGGAAGATATTGAAGATTTTCGGTATTGGCAGCAAGGTACAGAAACTTTGAACTCAGTTTTGAAGGCTTTAGAGGTCCCGGATGAGGTCGAGAATTTAGGTGATGGGTGCTTGCATTGGTTAAGCCTGTAGAGCGCTTCGTGGCGTTTCCGAAATGGGTTTATAATAGCCGAGCGGGTCAACGGGTGATGACTTATGGTCTTCAGAAGTTGGGCCACCTGAAATGGCAAAAAATAATTTTCTTCAAAATTTCTATTCGGGTTTCAAAGGTTATCTTGAGCTGACTATGATGTAATAAAATGTAAAATAAAATAATTCTAAGTTTGGTCGGCCTTGTTGGCTAAAAATTTTGGAACCTTCCCAGGCGGTGGAAAATTGCCTATATAAGGAAGGCTATATTATTGTCTTAGGCAGTTCAGAATAGTTCTGGGTAGTAGATCTGGGTAATAGTTCGAGGCTTTGTCCTACAGAATATTGTAAGGGAATGCCCATGTGGCTTTGCATATTGTAATTCTGAAAGTTTGTAATTCCACATTTGTGGAGATAATAAGAAGCCAATTTTCTGTTCTTGCATATTGTTGTTGTTTCTCTATTTCTGTTATAAGTTTGCGATATTAAGGGGAGCACCCTTCATCAGGTGGTATTAGAGCAGGAGTTCTTGAGTGTGTAATTAGATCGTCGACCGTGAGGCAGTTTGCACCAGGACCGTGGCTAGGGTTTCAGCGCGCATCGCGAAAATGCCTCCACGACGAGAACGTGGCGGAAGAGTTGGTGTTGTAACACCTGAGGTTAGAGAGCTACAGAGACAAGTGCGACCATTGCAACAAGAGATTCACAGAGGAATGAATCTTAATGTCAGAGATGAAAGCGAGGATGAAGCCGAAGAAGAATATCAAGAAGAAAAAGTCGAAATTGTGAACCAGGAGGAAGAAAGAATTTTTCGGGCCATTTCTAAGGTTGGGAAAAGACCTAAGATTGAGGTTCCTACATTTTCTAGAAATCTTAACCCAGAAGAATTGATCGACTAGATCAACGAATGTGAGGAATATTTTGACTATGAAGATGTTGAGGATCCTGATAGGGTCAAATTTGCGAAGGCCAGACTGAAAGGCCATGCGAAGATATGGTGGCAAAAGATTCAGTTGGAGTGAAATAGAAAGGGAAAGGAGAAAATCATGAGATGGGATTGGATGGTGGATAAATTGAAGCGACAGTTCATTCCTGTTGATTATGAGCTTGACATACTGAAGAAAATGCACAGTTTGAAGCAAGCAGGAAGATCTATTCAGGAGTATACAGAGGAGTTCTATCGACTTCTCATCAGAACAAGCCACGCAGAAGCTGATAAGGAGAAAGTTGCCCGATACCTTAATGGGTTAAGGCCAAGCATTCAGGAGGATCTGAATCTAGTTCGAATGAACAGTATTGAAGAGGCATACCATTTTTCCCTAAAAGTAGAGGAAAAGCTAAACAAGAAGTTTGAGAGCAGACAAAATGGAAGAGGTCGCGGTGGACGATCTGGTGGACGGTCATATGGTGGCCGAAATGAGGATCTGAAAAAGAAGGATGAGGCCAGTAGTAGTCAGAATCAGCGAGGAAATAATTCCAATCACTTCCAGGATCAGAATAATAGAGATCAGAGAGGAAGAGAAAGGGGACAAGGATCTGGAAGAGGTGGCTTCCGTGGAACATGTTTTCACTGTGGAGAAGAAGGTCATAGGGCATTTGAATGTCCTCAGTGCCAAGGCAGAACAGACAGGAGAAATGAAAGCCAGGCCAGAGTTGCACATGTAGATGAAGATGCCAGATTATCAAAATCTGAAGATGCTGAAAGAGGAGAAACGTTGATTAACAGAAGAGTCCTGTTGAGTGGTGAGAATGAACCTGAGCAAAGGAGGAGCCTGTTTTGCACCAGGTGCAAGTGTGAAGGTAAATGTTGTGATGTGATTATTGATAGTGGAAGCACTGACAATTTGGTGTCAGAAGAGATGGTGACAAAGTTGAAGCTCAAGAGACAGAAACACCCACATCCATATCGGATTGCCTGGGTACAGGATGACCACAAGGTCATGGTCAATGAACAATGCTTGGTGAAGTTCAAGATTGGTGGATACCAAGATGAGGTATTGTGTGATATCATATCTATGGATGGATGTCATATGTTGTTGGGTAGACCATGGCAGTTTGACAGATGTGCTGTACACGATGGTCATGCGAATACCTATTCCCAGACAAAGGATGCAGTGCGACATAAGCTAAAACCATTGAAGGAGACTGAAGAAAAGGTATGTGTTAATGCAAGGATAACTTTTGTTGATTGAAGAAATTTTCTAGATGGTATGAGGCATGAGCATGTATGTTTTTCTTTAATTCCAAAAGCTGGTAAAGAGAAAGTAGAAGATGTTCCTGTAGAAGTTGCAGATTTGTTGAATGAGTTTCAGGAGATTGTATCCGATAACGTGCCTGATGGATTACCACCAGTCAGGAAGATCAGTCATCAGATGGACTTGATCCCAGGAGCGAGTTTTCCAAACAAGGCAACACACAGAATGACACCTGCAAAAAGTGAGGAGTTGAACAGACAAGTACATGAGTTGTTACAGAAATGATTGATCCATGAGAGTCTGAGTCCCTGTGCTGTACCAGCGGTATTAGCACCAAAGAAGAATGGAGAATGGAGGATGTGTATAGATTCTAGGGAAATAAACAAGATCAAAATCAAGTACAAGTTTCTATTGCCACGAATGGATGATATTATGGACTGTTTGAGTGGAGCTGTGTATTTTTCAAAGATAGATCTGAAAAGTGGATATCATCAGATTCGGATCAGAGAAGAAGATGAATGGAAGACTGCCTTCAAGACAAAGGAAGGACTGTATGAGTGGTTAGTCATGCCTTCTGGGCTAACCAATGCACCGAGCACTTTCATGCGGCTCATGAACGAGGTTCTGAAAGAATTTCTGGGTAAGTTTGTCATTGTTTACCTAGATGATATTTTGATCTTTAGTAAGACATTGGATGAGCATATGATGCATATTCGTATGGTATTTGAGAAGTTGAGAGAAGAGAAATTGTTGATTAATTTGAAGAAGTGCAGTTTTGTGAAGAAAGAGTTAGTGTATTTGGGATTTGTAGTTTCAGCAGAAGGTCTAAAAATGGACCCAGAGAAGCTACAGGCTATTCTTGAATGGCCTACTCCAAGGAGTGCTACTGAGGTAAGATCTTTTCATGGTCTAGCTAGCTTTTACATAAAGTTTATCAGAAATTTTAGCAGTATTTGTGGACCCTTGACTGAAACAATGAGAGGGGATAGAAAAGAGTTTAAGTGGACTAATGGGGCAGAAAAGAGTTTTCAATTGTTGAAACAAAAAGTTACAGAACAACCTATTTTAGCACTTCCAAATTTTAATAAGGTGTTTCAAGTAGATTGTGATGCTAGTGGTACTGCAATAGGAGCTGTTATGAGCCAAGAAGGTAAACCTGTTGCTTATTTCAATGAGAAGTTAAATGATGCCAAGAGAAAATATTCTGTTTATGATCAGGAATTTTATGCTATAGTTCAGGCATTAAAGAAGTGGAGACATTATCCACTTCCTAAGGAGTTTATTTTGTATACTGATCATCAAGCTTTGCAATATTTGAATAGTCAAGGAAAATTGAATCAAAAGCATTTGAAATGGGTTGAGTTTTTGCAGAGTTATACATTTGTTTTGAAACATAGGAGTGGAAAGTCTAATAGGGTTGCAGATGCTCTTAGCAGAAGCCAACTATTGTTGACAGAAATGCAGATTGAAGTGGTTGGGTTTAAGGAACTCAAGAATTTGTATCCAGAGGATCCTGATTTTGTTGACGCTTTGAAAGCTTGTGCAGAACCTGTTACTCTAGATAGGACAAAATGGTTGGATTTCATCATCCAGGATGATATGCTATTCAGAGGGAGTCAGTTGTGCATTCCACGAAGTTCTATGAAGGAGAATCTCATCAAGGAGAAGCATAGTGGAGGATTGGCTGGACATTTTGGTCGTGATAAAACCCTTGGTTTGGTTAGTGAGAATTATTATTGGCCACAGTTGCAGCAAGATGTGACGAAGTTTGTACAGAGTTGTAGAGTATGTCAGATGGCGAAAGGAGTGAAGCAGAATACAGGGTTGTATCAGCCATTACCCGTACCAGAGAAGCCTTGGGAGGATATCAGCATGGACTTTGTTCTTGGTTTACCGAGGACTCAGCGGGGACATGATTCAATTTTTGTGGTGGTTGACAGATTTTCAAAGATGGCACATTTCATTCCCTGCAAGAAGACTAATGATGCTATTCATATAGAAGAATTGTTTTTCAGAGAAGTAGTGAGACTTCATGGTTTGCCAAAGACCATAGTTTCAGATCGGGACACTAAGTTTGTTGGGTATTTCTGGTGTACATTGTGGAAGAAGTTGAAGACAGATTTGAAGTTCAGTTCATCACATCATCCACAGACTGATGGACAGACAGAGGTGGTGAATAGGAGTTTGGAAAATTTGCTGAGATGTTTGGTTGGAGATAAGCCAATAGGATGGGATTTGATTTTACCACAGGCAGAATTTGCATACAATAATTCTGTCAATAGGAGCACTGGTAAATCACCATTCCAGATTGTATATGGAAGTAGTCCAAGAAATGCATCTGACTTGAGAAAGATAGATAAAAGAGAAATAAGTAGTGTTGAATCTGAGGATTTTGCAGAACACTTGAAGAACATCCATGAGAAGGTGAGGAAGCATATTACCAAGATGAATGCACAGTATAAGGCTAAGGCGGATGGGAAAAGGAGGTATAAGGAATTTCAGGTTGGTGATGAAGTCATGGTTCATTTGTGGAAGGAGTGGTTTCCAGTTGGTACATATAACAAGCTGAAAATGAAGAAGTTTGGGCCATGTAAGATACTAAAGAAGCATGATTCAGAAAATGCATATGAGGTAGAATTGCCTAGTGAGCTGAATATTTCACTAGTGTTTTACATTTCAGATTTGACAGAGTATCACAAAGGAGGTGTTGAAGATGAGGTTGCAGCAGCACAGTGGAGTATTCCAGCAACTAGTTCAGACACTAAGGAGATCGAAGATATACTGGACAGTCGTGTTGGCAGAAGCACAAGGAACAGGACATATGAAGAATATCTGGTCAAGTGGAAAGGATGGCATGTTGAAGATTCATCATGGCTGACAAAGGAGGAGGTTAGCCATCTTGGTTTTCTTCTGCACACCTGAGTCGTGACAGGGTCACTTCTCAAATTACCCTGGGTGTCTGATGCAGGAGCATCCTGGGTGTAAGAGCAATCTTGCATCACCCAAAAATATTTCTATTTTTGAATTCAATAAGGGCTATCCTGTGCAGAGCTGCTATTTATGGAAAGTTACTAGTTTTGGTAATTTTTGTCTGTGCTCAGAATGATCTAATTTCTTTCTTGGAGGTTCATTTTGGTCATATAAGTCTGCCAGTAAAGTTTCATTTCCAGATCAAGTGTATGTTGGAAGATATTGAAGATTTTCGGTATTGGCAGCAGGGTACAGAAACTTTGAACTCAATTTTGAAGGCTTTAGAGGTCCCGGATGAGGTTGAAAATTTGGGTGACGGGTGCTTGCGCGGGTCAAGCCTGTAGAGCGCTTCGTGGCATTTCTGAAATGGGGTTATAATAGCCGAGCGGGTCAACGGGTGATGACTTATGGTCTTCAGAAGTTGGGCCACCTGAAATGGTGAAAAATAATTTTCTTCAAAATTTCTGTTCGGGTTTCAAAGGTTATCTTGAGCCGACTATGATGTAATAAAATGTAAAATAAAATAATTCTAAGTTTGGTCGGCCTTATTGGCTAAAAATTCTGGAACCTTCCCAGGCGGTGGAAAATTGCCTATATAAGGAAGGCTGTATTATTGTCTTAGGCAGTTCAGAATAGTTCTGGGTAGTAGATCTGGGTAATAGTTCGAGGCTTTGTCCTACAGAATATTGTAAGGGAATGCCCATGTGGCTTTGCATATTGTAATTTCAAAAGTTTTTAATTCCATATTTGTGGAGATAATAAGAAGCCAATTTTCTGTTCTTGCATATTGTTGTTGTTTCTCTATTTCTGTTATGTGTTTGCGGTATTAAGGGGAGCACCCTTCATCACAGTTACATTTTTCATGCTTGTAGTTTTACTTTGTGTTCAACATGTAAGATTTTTGTTTTGAATACTTTGATGAGGCTTTTATTACAAAAGAGGATAGATCCCTTAATGAGCTACATGGAAGTGAGAATAAAAATTGTTCCAATAAGATCTTCATTGATCCTATTACTATTTTATCATCCTCCACAAACTCTTCAATTGACCTTTACCATAGGATGTGTGCATGGTTACCTTCATGTTCCACTATTTGCAACATTGATAAACCTATAATGATATCCTAAACCTTTTTTGACAATAAAAGGATGTCCTCAAATAACAATTAAGGGTAAACCTAGAGATCCTTTGGATTTATTTGATAACACATATTCCATTTCACATGCTTATCACACATGAAATAATCCTCAGCCTAATATTCCAATTTCTTTACCTCCTTCCCAACCTATACTTCCTCAAGTTCCTAGGTTTCCATCTACCTTTGAGGAGTATGCCTTAGTATAACAATTACGTGCTACTCCTGCTAAGATATCTTTATGGGAATTGCTTGAAACTTCCTTGACATATCACGAGGCACTGCAAAAGGCTTTATCTATGCTTCTTGCTTCGTCTCCAAACTAAGAGAACATTAATTCCTTTTTGAAGTGCATGCATAATATGCCTTGTGTACCTCCTATTGTGTTTACCGATGATGATTTACCTTCTGTTGAGGTGCATAATCAATATGATGCTCTTATGGTTGTTGTTTCTATTAATTAGAGTATCATTCATAGAACATTGGTTGACAATGGATTTGGGCATAATCTTTGTAGCATGGATATGCTTAAAGAAATTAAGGCTGATCTTACAACTATTCAACCTAATAATGTCCCTATTTGTGGATTTGACAATATTGCAAAAAGAACTTTGGGCATTATTACCTTGTTAAAGTTGGTCCAGTTATTCTCAATACACCTATTCATGTTATTCTTGGACCTCTGAATTAAAATATTCTTTTAGGTAGAGCTTGGTTACATACTATGCATGCAGTTCCTTCTACTCTTCATCCCAAGGTTAGGTTCATTTATAACAATTTGATGTATATGCTACATGCGAATGATGCACCAAATCCTTGCTTAAATGTGGAATATGCTAAAGTTTCTAAACCTGTCCAACCAAGTAAAGAGCCTGAAAGGCCACCTGAGATTAAACAAATAGAAGCTCCATCTTCTCCTTTGATTGAGGATGATTGTGGAACATTGGACTTTAATCCTTCTTTTATTGGATAATATAAAATTTCTAATTTGGAATTCAGGAAAAAACAAAGTGAGTTTGAAAAGCAAGTTTTTACTCCCTCTCCGCTTTCTAAGGAATTAAAAAGTAACTTTGTTGCTGCCTTGATTGAAGAAATAATTGAATAAATAAAACCTGATTGCTATGATATTGTGACATATGCCACTCCTTGGACTCCTTCTGATATGACTGATAGATATGGTTCTGGTTATCATTTTCTCAAGAAATTAGGATTTAATAGGAAAGGATGTGGTAAATATGAACAAGATATACAAGTACCTTTGGACAACTAAATCTATGATTATACATATGGATTGGGGTTCAATCCTTAAAAATAACCATCAGCTATTCCTCATAGTATTAATCATATATGTGGTGGACATTTGAAGTTGGTTAACCCACTCCTCCTTGACATGGATCAAAAACCTATCTTGGATGTTTTTCTCGAAGATGAAGCCTGAGCCAATTTTTAGGAGTTTATGAGGATTTACCTACGTTTCATCATAAACGATGGAAGCCTTATTGTTTAAATACATAATATTATTTTGGAGAACACGGTGAACATAATATTTTGGATTCTCTAATACAAATTAATTTTCTAATAACTAAGACTATTGAGGTTCAAATGGATGAAAATGACTCTGAGAAGATGATAAAAATTGGGAAATTTTTGAATCAAGATGTACGTGATTAGTTGGTTTCCCTTTTACTTGAATTTAAGGATATTTTTTCTTAGACATATTCAGATATGTCGGGTATAGATTCTAAGATTGTTACTCACAATATTGTTCTTAAATCAAATGTTAAACTTGTGAAGTAGAAAATCCGAAAGATGAATCTAGGAATTGCTTTATTAGTTAAGGTTGAAATTAAAAGATTATTGGATGTTGGATTCATCCGCTCTATTGATTACTAAAATTGGATTTCAAATATTGTGCCTATTTCAAAAGGAGAAAATAAGATAAGAATTTGTACTGACTTTAGAGATTTAAATAAAGCATCCTTAAAAGATGATTTCTTGTTACCTAATATTGATATGATTGTGGATTCAAAAGTGGGTCATGCTTTATTATCTTTTATGGATGGATTTTCTGACTTTAATCAAATTTTTATTCCTCCTTAAGATCAATTTAAGACCGCATTTATAACACCTTGGGGAACATTTTTTTGGGTCATGATGCCTTTTGGATTAAAAAATGTAGGAGAAACTTATCAGCGACCCATGACTTTGATTTTTCATGATTACATTCATAAGATTCTTGAGGATAAGGTGGATGATATCTTGGAAAAATCTATACAAAGAGGATGTCATATTAGTATTTTACGATGGATATTTTAAAGGATTAGAAGTTACAATATGAGATTGAATCCTAAGAAATATGTCTTTGGAGTTCAATCTGGTAAATTATTGGGGTTTATAATCTCTAATAGAGGCATAGAGGTAGATACTGAAAAGATTGAAGCTATTGTTAATATGCCTCCTAAGAATATTTATCAATTACAAAGTTTACAAGGAAAAATTCAAGCTATTCGTTGCTTTGTTTCCAACTTAGTTGATAAAATTGTTCCTTTTACTTCCTTTCTTAGACATGATACCACTTTCTCTTGGAATGAAGAATGTAAATAATCCTTTGAGAAATTTAAGGAGTATCTCACCAATCCTCCTATTTTGCAACTAGCTCAATTTGATAAACCCTTTTATTTGTATACTTTAGCCACTCTGAATGCGGTGAGTACATTGTTGGCTTAGCATGATAGTGAAGGTAAGGAAAAACCTGTGTACTACATTAGTCAAACTTTACTCGATTACAAAAAAAGATATACTGATTTGGAAAGACAATGCTTAGATGTAGTTTATGCTTGTTAGAAACTCGGACATTATCTATTAAATGTTGAAGTCAATGTGATTGTTAAATTTGATCCTTTGAAACATCTTTTCTCAAAAAGTGATCTCTTTGGCCGTCTAGCAAAGTGGGTGATGTTACTTATAGAATTTGATCTTAATTTTACTTCTCAAAAGCTAATTAAAGGTCAAGCTTCAATAGATTATTTGGCTGAAGCTCCTTGTCCTCATTCTGATACATGCGTTACTTCAATAGAATTCCCCGATGAAAACATTCTAGCTATTAAATAGGATGATGTTTGGGAGTTATATTTTGATGGATCTAGATGTAATATAGGCTCCGGTGTTGGTATTACCTTGATCCCTCCTATGAAAAAGTTGATCCCTCTATCGTATAAATTGACTTTTCCATGCACTAACAATATCGCGGAGTATGAAGCTCTTATAGATGGCTTATGAGCATCTTCATCCCTTAACATTAAAAACTTGGAAATTTATGGAGATTCACAATTAATTGTGGAACAGATTAAAGGAGGTTATCAAACTAAGAATGATAAAATGACACAATATAGAGATTTGGCTCTTGGTATTGTTTCACAATTCTCTTATACGATTCAAACTCTACCTAGGAAAGATAATTGACATGTGGACGCCATGGCAATCGCAAGTTCTTTGGTCTGTATTGAGAATAACACTGAAAACTTTCAATTTACTATACATAATTTTAAAAACCCTACAATTTCCAATAAGGTTACCTCTGATTGTTTCAATTTGCATTTGGATGAATGGTATTCTCATATTTCCATTTTTTGAAAGATGGTACTTTTCCCGAATTAGAAACAAGGAACATGTGTAATCGTATTAGGAAGCTTGTAGCGCGTTATATTATTTTAGGAGATACACTCTACAAATGCTCTTATGAGGGTTTAGTATTAAGATGTCTTAGTAGAACTGAAATTCCAATAGCTTTGGTAGAATCTCATTCTGGTTCTTGTGGGGGACATTTTTGTGGAAAATCTTTAGTCAATAAACTTCTTAGAATGGAATATTATTGGCAAACAATGGAACAAGATTCTTTCATGTTTGTTAAGAAATGTCCTCAATGTTAACAACATAGTAATTTGATTCATGTTCCTACTCATGAGCTTCATAATCAATTTTCTCCACGGCCTTTTAGTATTTGGGGTTTTACTTTACAAAGTGGATGGAAGCTATCCCTCTCAATTCAACTACTGTGGATGTTATTTGTCATTTCATCCTTAACAATATTATAACATGATTTGGTATTCCTTCGACCATAGCTTCGGATAGTGGTACTTCATTTAAGAATAAAGAAGTCATGAAATTCTTGGAGAAATATAGAATTCAACATAGATTTTTTCCTCCCTATTATCCTCAATCTAATGGTCAAGCTAAAGCATCAAATAAAGTCATTGAACAAATTATGAGGAAAATAGTTAATAAGCATGCGAAAGATTGGCATACCCAACTTACCTATGCTTTATGGGCTTATAGGTTTAGTGTTTGTACTACCATGGGTACTTCTCCTTATAATATTGTCTATGGTACTAATGCTATTATGCCTTTGGAATTGGAATAACCTTCTTTACATGTTTCATTTCATGGGATAATTGAAAAAGATACATTTTGAGAACAACGATTACAAGAATTAGAAATGTTAGATGAACAATGAATAAATGCTTTGGAACATATAAAGGCTTGTCATAAATCACTTCAGAAATAGTATAATCATAAGGTAATTGAATGATCATTTTCAATGGGTGATTTATTATCATATGAGAATTAAAGAAATGTGAATGCTTTCCCTGGCGAAAAGGAAATGTTTATCCCTAATTGGCTTGGACCTTTTGTTGTAATTCAGGACTTTGGTTCAGGTGCTTACAAAATTTCTGATATGGATGGTGTGCCTTTTAAGGAACCTATCAATATTATGCATCTTAGAAGTTATTATCCCTAATTCATTTTTCTTTCCTTGTGTATTTATGTATTCCTTATAAAATAGTTATGTTTGTTTTATAGGTTATGTGATTGTAGAAAATTACATTTGAATATATTTATACACATTCTTTCTTTCTATTAAGTTTTATGTTATTGATGCGAATATAGTAATCAAACACAAAACAAACTAGAAAAGAAAGTTTTTCATTTATAAATTCTTTTGAGTTTGATACATATGTGGCACAAGGCCCTATCTATCACTCTATCTATCTCTATGCTCTAATGGTCAATGGATCCCAGATCTCTCTCTTCTATGATGACAAGATACAAATCTTTGTCCAGTGCTCTGCGAGTGGCTCCTCGATATGCTCAACTCATATATGCGCTCCTATGATCTCTGTAAGTGAGCCATCAACCTCTCTTCTCTCTCTCTGCACAACCTCGGCTCTTGTTCAACACACACAAAGATATAGACATGCATGTTAGGATCTCTCTGACTAATGGGAAACTCTCATTCATTGTCTAGTAGTCAGTAGGATAGACATGTACCCATCAGGACCTCAGATACAAAACTCCTCCACTCCACCATGCTAGCTATAGAATTGAAACATATTTATCTTTTTGTGCTTTTTCTTCTAAAATTAAGTTTAATTTTCAAATCAAATGAATTTTTATACCTAGATCTCCCTCTTGGGCATCATTGAAGGGTCTAGATGGTGGGGGCATGGAGTGACTACTCTCTCCACACTCTTTGTGTCTAGGTCTCAGAGGTGTTGTCTTTGTATGTGCGTGTGGAGGTTGTTGTGATCTCAATGGTGATGCACAAATAATATGGACATCCACGCCAATACTATCAGCTGGGGGCATCTCCTCTACTCTCTCATTTGCTATACTCTCTTCTCTCTCCTCATCCATGGGTCTCCCATAGAGATGGGCTCATCCTCATCTCTATGATCCTCCTCCTCCTCTGGTATGCCACCATCTCAATGTGTCCTCTCTAAAAGGCCTAGATAACCTATGGAATAGTCATCAGGGAAGATGGGGTGGGTGTTGGAAATTGAATTGAAACAATTGTTGTATTGTCATTGATGTCAAACCTTAATTGGTAAGACTATTGCTACTTAGGAAAGTACTATATCTATTTGAGTGTTCCTAAGGGCTAAGCAAGGTTGGTAACAATAGCACCTAGGGAAAGGTTGAGTTATCTTGATACTACAAAGTGTACTTGAATATGTTGCACTATGATGAGATAATGTATTATTCATCTTAGTAAGATTGAAGACTAAATTGGTCGGTTTAACCAAGCAAAGAATGGAAAAATCATGTTTAAGCCGAGTGATGTTATTGTCGACCGAGTTATTATATGCCGAGAAAAATTATAGTGTCGACCGAGCATCAGTAAATTGCTGAGGAAGATAGTGCAAGCCAAGGAAATAGTTTTAGTATTGATCGAGCATTCTACATGAAGACTGAGTGAACAATCACAGTATTGACCGAGCATCAGCAATTTTATATTTGAAGAGAATTTAATTTTGGAGCCGACATTGTTGAATTCTTGGATTATGTAAAACATGTTGACTTTATTTATTGATTGTTTGGAAGCATTAAATGCATTGTAAAACATTTTATTGTAAATCTTTATGAGATTTGAGATGATTCTAGAAAAGGAGCCAAAGAGCATAAAGCGGGTAGATTCAATGAATCTGACTTAACCCTAAGATCTACGATTGAGATTGAGCGACAAAAGATGAGTTAACCTAATTGAGGAAAATATAAGGGAACCTAAACATTGTGATATGCATGTACATGGTGAACAGAGAATGCTGGAAGAGAAAAGTTTTATTGACTGAATAAGCAGAAAATGATGAAGGAGAATGGTGGTGATTGCTTGAAGAAAAGTTTTGAGTACATCAGAGATGGATATGGAAAAGTTTCAAAGTCAGTAAACCAGCATTAGTGTACAGAATCAGATCTGATATTTGCAAAGTGAGTTGTATATTTTTCAAATAATACTACTGCTACTTTCTAACCATTGTAACAGTCAAAATCCTTTTAAAAGAGGTTGACCTAATAGTCACATGTTAAATCCTTTGAACAAGGTTGCATTCTAATGGAGTTTATGTAAGTCCTATGACTAGGCTCACTTTTAACAAGGTGATTGAAATCCATTAACCGGGTCACATTTGACAGTGTGTATTGTAACCTTTGATCGGGTTGGCTTTTTACTGAGCTCACTTCAGAAGAGTGAAAATAATAGTAGCATGTTACAAATTTGTTTTTCCCAAATTGGGTTTCCACTATAAATCTTGGTGTTTATACTTGTGTGAATGTTTAGATCTGAACATTGCTATGTTTTACAAGTTAAGTTATAGCTGGGTAGTGGACTGCATTGTTAGATATTTCTATTATTTAATCAATGATGACCAAGTTTGTTTTGGTTTTGGATTTGATTTAAGGATAATTTTATGAGATTGTTTTATACATCAGGACCTGAGAACAACTGATTCACTCTCCCTCTCTCTTGTTCTAAATAATATTAATAGTGGGTTCCCTTCAGACTCCAGTATCTAATGTAGTCTATGTTGATGCCTAAATAGGCCACATCTGGGGCTACCTCTATATCCTATGTCTTGTCTGTATCATTGTCTATAATGTCTTCTACTGATGGATGGTTTATAGTGCTGAGTCTTTGATAATACTTCATCATATGTGTGTATTGAGGTATTTCTCTAGGGACCTCCTCTATAAGACCGAACTGTCTCATCACTCAGTCATAGTAGTATAGCATCACTATGTGACTCTGATGACCCTCTAGTAGCTAGTGCTATAGTGAGTGCCTCATCTAGTGTCATGTATCTAGCCACTCTATCATGCAACAACATGGTCTCCATATCACATGTGTGCTTGGAACATGGTCTAGACATACCCTGCATTAGAGGATATCTTTGTGCTTCCAGACATCTCTCAATGCATAAGAAAAGGCTCTTGGTGTGCTGGCATCTATGATCACTAAAACACCATGTGGTCTTGTACATGAGAAATTCTCAAACAACCAAATCTATAAAAGTGTGCATACCATGAGACTCTCTCGCTGATATCTCACCAACTGACATAGCTCATGGTATAGGTGGGCTAACAAGTTGTGGCCCCACATGAGGATGGTCCTATCACTCTCCATCCTGCATACGAGATGGGTAAAAGGTCTTGAAAAGACTGTACCCTTTGTGTCAGGTACTACAACTAAGGAAAGTTTACAGAGCATAACCCTTCATACCAAGGGTGTCAGTCCTACCAGTATGGCTTCCAGAGTGATCTGGTCTTCTCAGGTTTACATCTATTGAACCCATCCTAAGAAATACTCTTCATATGCATGGATATCCTCAAGAGCCCACTATAATCTTAGTCTAACGGGCTCACCTCAGATTGGAAGTCGCAAGATCCTATATATATCCTCTAGTGTCACTATGATCTCTCTTGAGGGAAGATGAAAGGAGCATGTGTTCTCATCCCACCTCTCTATAAGAGTCAATAACATGGATCGGTGGAGTCTCATCTGTGGTAGGACTATTACCTAGTATAGTCCTACGTCTCTCAATAATTGTATCTCATCCCTGCTCAGCTCGCACAATCTTTCTCTGATGATCAGTAGTGGCCCTCCAAAGGGGTGCTCTAAGAGATGAACCGGGTCCTATAAGAACAAATTGGCATCATATCAGAACTCTATAATTAAAAAGCTATCAATCCAACTTGACTATGTCAAGGTCGACCTCAGTTAGGTCAAGGTCAACCTTCCTAGGTCAAGGTTGACCTTCTTGGGTCAAGGTTGACCTTTCTAGGTCAAGGTTGACCTCATTCCAGAAAAAGATGTAGACCTTCCCAGTTTATGTCAACCTTAAAGGGTCAAGGTCAAAATAACTAGGTCAGGGTCAACCTTTCCTATAAAAACAAGAATTTGAGATTACAAAAATTAACAACAGCAAACTCACCTTGGGAAGTGGTTGTCTGGTAGCCAAGCACTTTCTTAGAACCTCCATACGTGTCGCTCGAAGTTCCTCTCTGCTCGGCATACTGCTTTCTCTCCTAGAATCTGCAAATGGTAAGAATGAGCAGGTATGTGCTCTTCTCCCTTATTTATTTTTTAAAATTAGGGTTTTTGTTAGGGTTTATTTATGTTAAATTTGAATTTCCCTTCATATGCATTTAGATAGACATTCACTCTTTTCATCATAGCTTGAGTTCGGTAACTATTTTCAGAGTTGTTAGTGGTGTTGGTATCATGATTCAGATACCTAACTCCTTGAATCAATTTAGAAAGGATAGGAATCCTTATAATAAGTTTAGGAGAAGGCTTTTTCAACAAACTTCATATCAAGTGTATAAGGCTATCCTTACCACCTTGTTTCACCCTTCAGAAGTAGAAAGATGAAACAAGGGGGGGCATTGGGGGCTCTATGCACTTCTCAATTTCATTTTAGTAAGTCTTAGGTGATTTATGGATTTTCATTAACCTTGTGTGCTGCAGGTTGTAGGTACTAACAGTTTTTTTGCAGGATCTCTACATTGAGGCCATGGTTATATCCTTTTATTTACTATGATTTTTTCTTACTTTAGCTAGCATATTCACTTAGTATCATATCTAAGATAAAGTGGGGGATAAATGTATCATCTCAAAATGGAAGGACTTCCATCTTGGTAGGTTTAGCACCCTCATTTAGTGCATTTTCATGATATATTTGTATTTAGGATGCATTTGCACTTGATTCTTTGTTTCTAGGTGAAATTAGGGTTAGGATCCCAAGGATTCTCCTTGATTTACTTCTTTATGGATCTATTTTATAGGTAGGACCTATCTATTGATCATCCTAGACTTCATCACATTTATTTTAGGCCTTTGTGCCCTTTTCCAACATTCTGTTATGTTTTCCCGTCATTCCAAGTCTCTTGTAGACCCAGAGATTTCTCTGAAACTACAAGGTGACCAACCTAAAACTTCAGGTCAGGGTCGAGGTCAACCTTGACCCTTGTCAAGTTTTGTTTCCCTCTTGCAAATTTAATTCATAGCGGGACCTAAAATTAAAAAAAAGGGCCTAAGGGTTTTTATTTAAAATTCATTTATTTATTTTCCCTCATTAGTTGGCTATTGTGATTGGACCATAATTCAAGGTGAGATTTGAATTAGGGTCCTTTACATTTCCCAAGGAGCCTTACCTTGAAATATCTATATAAGTACTCCCTTTTGCCTTCATTTTCAACAATTATACATCAAGTAGCAAGCAAGATATTATGAGGAGATGATGATGCAAGATTGCAAGAGGATGATATAGAAGATCAAGATATTGATGATGCCTTGATGCAAGGAAATATTTTATGGACAAGCTATTGTGGACATTCATTTGGAGCAAGAAATATTTCTTCTTCCTTGATCTACCATTTTCAACATTCAAGCATTCAAAAGATACAATCATGGGATAGCAATTATGGATTGTGAATTTTGTAGGAGTACTTTAGACTTGGGGGCTCTATATGCTTTCTTTATCATATTCAAATTTATACATTTCTCTCACATTTCAATTCATGCTAGGGTTTCAATCTAGATGATTAGATCTTGGCATTTCACATTCAAAGCTCTTCCTATGAGCAACACACACACATATTCTATTACATTCAGCTATTCGTGGAGGTGGAGATCACCCAAACAGGGGTTTGAATAAGGCAAAACCCTATATAGCCACCCCAAGACACCATTTTTAGATATCTACAGTCATGGTTTTGAGAGTTGCAAAGTAGATCTGAGTACCCTTTTTGAATTCCTTCCGCGATTTATGAACATAATTTTCGTCATAGAAGTGCAGGTCAAGGTTGACATAAAGGGGTCAAGGTCAACCTTCATTTGGGTCAAGGTCGACCTGACTTAGAAAAAGAAAAGAGTTATGGGTTTTCTTTGTCTCTGTGTTTCTGTTCCAGATCTAGTTACAAAATTTCTAAACACCTAGTATAAACACCAGAAAATAGTTATTTTTAGATCAACTATGTTATGAGTTATGTACTTTATCTCACTATTCTTTGCAACCATTTCCAAATTTATATTCCATATCATTTGAATTTCATGTTTTGTTTTAAATGTTATTTTAGGGTCTCTTTTATGTGCAAACCCCCATTGTACTTAACCCTATGCACATTTTTCCACCTTACACTTCCCTATCATCAAAATTCTCCAACTCATCGTAGCTTAACATGAAATATCGTTATGATCCATGTATTTACTTTTTGTTCCTTTCTAGGTGGCTAACTCTTTTTTTTCAACTCAATCTTGGTTGACTTCACTCAGTAACTAAAACCTTCTACTCGGTGCCCTGACTTCCTTTCTCTTTCACGGAACTTACGTTCCTTCTATCGAATGATTTTTTCCTGCTCAGTAACCAAAATATTTTTCTTACCAACTTTACTAATCTTCTTAACTGATTTCATATATAATCAAATTTTAAGTAGAAAACAAGTATATTAACATAACCTTAACATAGTTTTATCTATATTATCTAGCTAATTAAGTTCTTCATCTTCATAATATTTCACTTCTTCTTCTTCTTTAACTCACTCAGCTTATATCATACTCTAAATGATATGGAAATTCAATATAATAAAAAATCAATTTCTTGACATCAATGACAAGATAATAATTGATCTAATCATTCTACAATCTTGTATACCTCTGATCTTAGTCGATCTTCATCATCATCACCATCAGCTATAGTAACATATCTTATCTCTACCTCTTATTTGTTAGTTAGTTTGCAAATGTTACCACCATAAAGATGCATGTCCTTTAAACTTAGTGCTTACAATTTTTACCTTCTTATCTTCTATAATGTTTTCATAATCAAAATACTTCTCCATCTCAGAGATCCAATCCATCAATTCATCATAATCCAATCTGCCACTATATTCAAGAGCATTAAAGTGAGGTTTGCAATTAATTCTTGTCAAAGCTCTCAATAATCTTTCTTCTCCTTGTTCTAGAACATGTGCTTTTCCTCCTTCTCCTTCTTGCAATTCTTCTTCTTCATCTTTTCTATCAACCTTAATATGTCTTCCTCTTCTTTGGGCTATCTCAATGGCTTCAATTCTTGATGAAATTTTCCTCGACATATCCATTACAACATAAGTCTTCTTTGATACCCAATACTCAAATCAGCTAGGTTTTGCAAAATAAGTCTTCTTTGATACCATCTAGTGTAGTGCCAAAGGAGGAGTACCACGAGGTGGGATGTCCCACTTGTAGAAAATCACATGCGGAATTGTAGCACAAAATTTAGAGAGAGAGAGAGAGACCTACATGTAATTACAACATACACATCTAGTTGTAAGACCTTCACGATTAGGGCCATATAAAATGTGGTGGTTGTGGATTATTCCCTTTGATCTTCAACTTGCAAATTTACACTTTGATGGATAATTCAAATACAACTCCTGACTCTATCACCACTCCAAAGTCCACAAGGAAGAGGGCCAACTGACAAGGATCAAAGATCCTTCTACTGAGCTTCAATGCTTAGGCGGGTGTACCTTGACTCACTTCTCTAAAGGAGTCTAAAACAATATTCCACTACATTCAACACAAGAATGTTAAAGATTTATCAAATGATGTTTGTGTTTGTGTGGTTGTCAACCATGAAACTTCAAGAGAAAAGACCAGTGCCTTATCCCAGGGCTCAGAGTCACCTAACTATATACCTCAACTGAATACTTCAAATCAAACAAAATGGAAACGAGAGTAAGTGCTTTGCCTATTACCCCTTTCCCTCAAGCACAAGGACATCAAATTCTATACCTGGCTGTAAACTCACTGAATTCACCTAAAAGGGTTTAATCCTAACTTTGTTAGAAACTCAGAGATGAATTCAAAATACTTTTTGTTTACCATACATTAACACACTTTGTGACATTAACATATATGAGCTCAGAGACAAGCAAGAAGACATACACAAGATGCAAGATTGGGATTCAATGGTGTTTTCATTAACAAATCCAGAATCAGCATACAATTAGAATAACACCAAGACTAGAGAAAATCACAAAACCAAACCTCTATCAGTATAATACAGTCAAAAACTAGGGACCAAAAAACAACAATGTTTTGGAACCCCCTCAAAATTGAAAAATTTGCAACTTATACCACTAGCCACCTTGGAATTCTCAGAGAGAATGCAACAAGCTATGGACAGCTAGGGCTAGGGTCTTAACCACCCGACATGCCAAAATTTACAACAGAATTTATTACAAAGGTGGGAAACCAAGCAGTCCAGAGAAAGAAAAATCTCAAACAGATCTGCAATCATGAAAATCTGCGAGCCAGGAAAGAGAACTAGGAGCTGCCATGAAAATCAGTCAAATCGACCACCTGCAAATAGCTCCTCGAGCACAAAACCATACTCCACCAAGAAATAAACACCAGACAAGACAGGGGTCGAGCCACAGCATCAAGCTCAAACAGTCAAATCCATCCAACTGCAAACGTTTCTCGAGCCAAGAGTGTAATCATTCCTCATGGTACAAATCACTTTGCAAACAACCGCCAGGCACCCTGGACCACACTACAAATCACTTCTCACCAAACAGGGTCGCTTGTGTATTCAATTCCATAAAAATATGGTAGCCTCTGTCGCTAAAAATTCATAGAAAATCAAACCTAAAAATGCAATGGTTATAAGCACTTCACGAGGATTAAGTTTCTTAACCATTTTACTCTTAGCCGTGTAACTGCGCTGTCATCAATTCTCACTGCCATAGGGAACTAGCCTCAATTCATGTTTGGTCACATGATCACATGGCTGAAAGATAGCCCTTGCGATCATGCAACCGCGGACTCTTAACCGCAGTCGACAATCGGTCCCAAATCCTCAGCAAAGTCTCCGGCCAATCAAACATCAACACCTCAGCACCTGAAAGATGCCCCACCAGACTTAGTGAATTGGTGACAAAGGACCTTCGCCAATTCACTAAACATTTTGTGCCTTTGTTAAACACTTAGCGACTTCCCGACTGTTGCTCGTGCAATCGCTAGACAAACTAGCGAATCCTCCTATCTTTCCATGAATGCGTGACCACATTAAAATTGTTAGCACCGCTAACCTCTTTTTGTCTGGGCCACCAAAACCAAGACCCCACCTGGGCCCACCCAATGCCATGTGTCACACACCACTCACTGCAACCACTGAGAAATCCAAACCTGGGCCGGCGTTCAAACTCACCTTCCCACTAGAACGGTCCAACCAGAAACTGCCATGATAACACCCTCCACCGAGCCCACCAAACAGTTGCAGACGGTCCCACAAGGACACGTGGCACCCTGTCGCATGATCGCATAGCCTGGAAATGGGCTATGTGAACATGCACCAGCCCGCAAACACTAACCACCACCGTTACCGCCAGCCAAAAGAAAACTGCCATCGCAACCGCCATGAAAACCGTCACCGGAACCTGCCACAGCACAACTCTGCAATTGCGAACAAGGACATGTGTCGGTCGGTCGCATGATCGCATAGTCAAAAGATGGGCTATGTGATCATACGACAGCCAACCAAAGGCTGCCACATGTCACCAAACTGCAGCCAGCACCGAACTGCAACCACCCTACCGATGAGTCCCAGGGACATGTGGCGAGCGGTCATATGATCGCATAGCCAAAAATTGGGCTATGCGATCATGCGATAGCCAACCAAAGGCTGTCACATGTCCGCCAGCGGGCCCAAAATGAACAAACCGTTGGCACCACATTGGACGGTGGGTGCATGATCGCATGGGTAAGGAATATTCCATACGATCATATGCCGACTGTAGATCTTCGATCTCTGGCCCCACAACATCGCACTTGCGCTATTAGAAAAGTAAACCGCCAAGTAGTCGCATAGGACCGGGAACCACACAGCCACGTGGCAAGCGGTCGCATGATCGCATGTCAAAAAAGTCTAACATGTGGCCATGCGACAGCCAATAGGGAAGAAGCTGGACCCACCACACGGTCAGACTTGCGCAGTTGGAGAAAAAACCATCAATTAGGGAAGAAGTGCAGTGTCGAAAACACACAAGGTTTTCTGCGAAAGATCGAAAACACACAAAGTTTTCAACATGACACAAAGGCAAACCGGTCAGCTGAAAACAACAAAGGTTTTCGATGCAGGCCAAAAAGGTCAAAAACAATGTGGATTTGCAAAAATACTATGGGTTTTCGACACTATGGCAGAATTTAAAAAAAAGCTTCCTGCGAACCGTAGGATTTGCAAATCTTTCTGGGTTTTGCACATTAGGAGATGCAGTTTGAACCAGGGCTAGGTGACAACATAAACTACCAGGGTCAGGACATGTATACCATGAAACACTAAAGATTTTCATCGCAAGTCAAGACTGAGATTGCAGACACGACAGGTTAGCAAAACAAAAACATTGCAGGGAATAGGCCAATTACAAAGGATTTTGCAATGATAGAAAATTGACCTAACAAAATGAATCATATCTCAAAGCTTAATTCTTCATAATTTTTTAGCTATTGATCTCTAAGATAACTACTTCCTAACTAAAACTAATTGAATACATATACCTATTCAGTAAAACAAAGGTCATCTAAGAGTTGCATCTCTAAAGAAATGTTTACAAAATAAGGGTCAGCCCCAAAACCAACTAAAAAACAACCATGAATAACATGAGAAGGTGTGACCATAGATCTAGGTCCACGGAAGACCCAACAATAAAACACCAAGAGTACACATGCCAATAATAAACAAGAAGAGATCACACACACAATCATTAGGTTGACTCAAGAAGAAGGAAACATGAAACGTGAAGAAACCAAAAGAATCATCACATGAAGATCCTCAATCCAAACATGATGTAATTACAATAAATTATTCCTAGATAGGTCCTCAATAAGAAATAATGATTGTAACATAAGAAACACATAGATACACAACTAGAGAATAGGATCACCATGAATAGGAAATTGGGAAGAGAATGTGAGCCATAGAGAAGGTAACTCGAACATAAATGAACCAAAATAGATGTGGCTAGAAAATTGGAAAATACATAGAGTTTACAAAATAATTCTACGACCACAACCAAAATCTCCTTGAGATGAATAATCAGTGAACCAAATTGTCAACCAGGAAAATAGGAACAAAAAGAAACAAAATATTTTTGGTTGATGCAAGATTGCAAATAACCTGAGATGCTTCAGCATCAAGAGGTTCTTACTATGAAAGTAGAACATGTTCTTTCCTCTAATATTGACCCTATTGAAGGAAGATGGGGCACTTATGAAGAAAAATCTACTAAGATCAGAGATGAACAATCATGGGTAGTAAGAAAGAGAAAGGTTGAGAAAATAATTGACAACCTTGTAGAAAAGGAATTTATAATCCAAGGTAAGAAGGAAGATAGTAGAAGGAGCTTCTGGGATGGAAAGCACAACTCATGTAGCCATTACACATCCTGAAGCTATAAGAATTGTTGATTCACCTCCTATTATGGTCACAATACCTTATACCACCCAGGCTACACCACCTAAGAGGTCATCACAGATAACAGGCATGATAAAAATAATAAAGGCAACAGAGATTCCTGTGAGAAGGACAAGGTCCTCTAAAGAAAAATCACCTCCTAAATGGTAGAGGAATGGTGTAGAAAATAAAGAAGAATAAAAGAAGGAAGAAAATATGATTGAGGAGAAGAAAATAGAGGAGAAAATACAAGACAAACTAGTTGAGAGGCAAATGTAGAAACTAGATAAAAAAATGTTGACAAAAAGGATAGTTGATCAAGGAAAGCTAAATCAATAACCCAAATATTATGACTGGTACAATAAAAATAACAAAGTTTTGATTGAATATATTGTCATCAATCATATGTTAATTTTTAATAAGAATCTACTTGAAATGGAAGGGAGCATTCCCAAGGAATTCTATGAGAAACTAGAAGCAAGGAAACAACTAGCACTTGAAGAAGATGAGAAAATAAGAATAAAACATATAGAATATTTTCTGCCTATTGTATCATTCTATGAGCATGACAAAATATAAGAGAAAAAAGAAGATTGATAAAGATTATGGGGAGAAAGTATGATGAAGTAATAGAACAAAATCACAAGGCTATTGATCAGGTATTAATGGAAGCTAAACTAGAAAAGCCTTCACCTACCAAGTCCAAGGCTACTAAGCCAAAAACTATTATGAAAGGAGAGTCTTCTAAATCTACACAAGTACACATTGAATCATCTAAGGATGAAGATGATAGTAACTAGTTCTTCAGTATAATTAAGAAACTAAACTTCTTTCTTATTGATGTGCCTGTGATCCTGGATAGTTTGCATGATATTGGTGACCCTTTTTAAGGGATTGTTGATACTACTACTGAGGTAGATGGCATAAATGGCCAGAATAATCTCAATCTTGACACATTGCTGGGAGAGAAATGGAAGAAACTACTAAGAAATAGGAAAAAGGTACTAAGAAATAACATAAGGTAAGTTTGGATGATATAAAGGAGGAAGATGAAGTTGAGAAAGAAACACATATATCTATTTATGTCTCTTCAACTCTATTGTTGACATGTGATAGTAAATCTCTGAACACTAATGTTGATGGCATGGATTAAGATGAACTGATAAAGTTCTTATTCATAGCCTTTCTTAAGTCTAAGGAGATATTAGGAAAAATGATTGAGAAGAAGTCAAAGGCATTGGATAGGACATTAGATAGAATTAACAATATTCTACCCATACCTTTCACTTTTAAGGGAAATGAAAAAGTGGATAATCTGAACAAAGTCCTTGATGACTTTGATGTTCATTTTACTTCTTTGGAAAAGGTTGTAGCCTTAAAAGTTGAAAGAGAATACATGGTTAATAAGATAGATGAGATATGTCAATCATTTAAGTAAGATTTCAGCATATTGGACACCACTATCTCTGGTATTAGGTCATGTATCATGCATGTGAAGAAGATATACAACCATTGCATAAACCCTTCGAAGCATGTAAAGAATGTGGTAGATGTAATCTGGCATGATGAGAAGACACTAGATGACCTGGTGAAAAATTATGGGTTTTCCTCACAATTAGTTACAAATATGGACAAGGAAGTATCCAAGTTATTGGATAAAATTGGTGTGTTAGAGAAAGAGAAGACAAGAGTGTTGGGAATATTTTCTATGTTGAGGAGTATTCTTACTCCTAAACTGTCAATTTTAGAAAAGAATCTCAATGACATGGATTCCACAAAGAAGTCTCTTGATGGTGATATTCCTATAGTACTAAAGGATGATGATATCTCATCCTTTTCATTGAATTGCCTTATTCATGTTGATCGGACATTGGAGAAGTCATGGGAAGCAAATGTAAAGATCTTGGAAACCTCTTTCCAAGATATACATAATATGGTGTGAATTTTTGGTGAGAAGCTCTACATTTTTTAAATTGTATATAGCTGGATTTTTGTGTATACCTTTTCCATTGATTTAAAAAGGGTGGTAATAAGGGTTAAAAATGTATACTTTAATGTATATTTAGTAGTTTGGCATTAGAAACTTAGTCATGTTTCACTAAAGTGTTTCCATCAATGCTAAAGCGGGAGATTGTTGGAAAGTGGATACATGAGTATGGAATATATGTTGTCATTTTTGGAAACACTACTTATTGACATGATCACTTAGAGTAAAGTTTAGTTTTGGATATTCGCATTAGAAAAATGACTAAGTCCAAAAAGTAGTTGACAGGGTACAATCATACAATTTTTTCCTTGAGAGAACAATATATGAGCAATTAAGTCATGCGAGATTAGATAAATGTATTATGGTATTTAATAGACCTTCATTTAAGGTTGCATGTATTTTGGAGTTGAATGGAGAGAGCTGGTTTGGGTACACGAAGACTATACAACAGTGAAAAATGATAGATGAGTGGTTGTGATGCTTAAGAGAGTAACATGAAGAATGCAGAGGTCATACGTAGGATTTTGTTTGGGTCCTACCCTATCCTTGGGGATGTATGGTCTCTGACTATGTATTTTCTATTTCAATATGTGTTGGACATGTTTTGTGATGTATTTATGAGCTGACTGGAAAGATCACAAGATCAAGTATATATGTTTTGATATATGAAGTTGTGAAGCAGTTTCTAGATGTATTGGGATGTTAGAATAATGCAAAGAATGTTGCAAGATATCACTAGAACTTATTTGGGATAAAAGATACTTTTTAAGTTCATATTTTTTGTTACATAATACTTGTGTAATACTGGACATAGAGTCCTTTGTAAGAGTAGTAAGCTCCATTTTGTATTCAACCCTAATAGTGATATAGATTCCTAAAAGGGTCTATCCTCTAACAAGGATTTGTACTAGTGTAATATTCTTCTCCTAATAAGGCAAGGTCTCCTAATAGGGACACAATACTTTTAGTGCATCATTTGTTAGTATCATCCCCACTGGGGTTTTCCCTTAGCCAGGGTTTCCTCAAGAACAAATCATTGCGTTATGAGCTGTTTATTTTATGTATATGTTCATCTTATTTCAGTGATTGTTTGGTTAAGTTTAAATTGGTATAAAAGTAGCAAAAGTGCTATAATATTGATTCACCCCCCTCCCCCTTTTCCTGCACCCCTCTTAGTATTGCTTGATCGTAACAGGATTTACTAATTCAAATTCATCACTTTTGATAAAATTTGATCACTTTTTTTCTTTTCAAAAAAGAAAACATTTAGTCTCCTCAAAAATACTAAAAAACATCTATCAACTATCAACACTTTCAAACAACAACACTTCTCTTTATGTAGACAAACCTTGTTAGTTTGGCATCTTTTCTAAACAAACAAAAATTAAAAAACCTATGTCTATGTAACTTCTATAATTTTGGATCTTGGGCCCTCCCATGAGGGAGTTGGGGCTAGTCCAGCTCTGATACCAAACTGAAAGAAATGAAATACAAAACAAAAAAATAAGATAGAGATAAATAATATGCTGCAGCACTGAACACTGAAACACAACTCTTAGTTATCTACCTACGTGGAGGAAACTACCTTCCTTTTAGTTAGGAATCTTGAAAATTGACTGCAAGAAATTAATGACTATTATACTACCCAAATTGATTCTTATTACGTACATGGAATGCGTCTTCTATGTGACTTAATGATTTCAACATTGTAACTGCATATTCATTTAATATTACCTAACGTGAAGGAGACACTATCTGCATGAAGGAAACGTTAGATTGGGAGAAATTAATTTCCTCCAAATAGGTTTTGTTGTAGTTCTCTACTGTTTGATCTTCCCCTCTTTAGTTCTTTTCTCTATAGTTGAATTGAATTGTTCCTCTCCTACTCCTTCTCTATACTGTTATGCCTTCCCTCTCCAACCAATACACTCTGTGAGATCTCTGAGATCCTTTTGTTCTGTAATATATTGTGCATATTTAAAATAAATATATATTGTGCTGCTATTGAGAAAGGGTAAATTCAAAAACTAAAACACTCCATGAATTTGACTCTTGGAAAAGTGCCAGAGATTATTAGCTTTCGTATACACGTTATATAATAAGAGGGCTTGTAATTTTTGTGACACATAAGGAAGTGTCAAGCCTATATGGGTTGTCTCGTATGACTATTTAGATATAGACCAACTAATATGGTTGATTATAAAACAATCTCTCTTTCTTTTCTCATTGATAAGATTGTAACAGCAACAAAATCAGGTAACTCACATCATCACTATCTGAACTTTACTTTCTGTCACTAGAACAAATTAATCACAAGTGAATAAGGCTAATTTATAACATATTTCACTTAGCTAATAGAATTCTAAGTATTATTTTTCTCAATTTAACAAAATAAATAATTGATTTGAGAGCACAGTTCTGAATTGAGAGTACAGTTTAAAGAGTTTAAAGTGTTTTGTTTGATGCATTATTCTTCTCCATAAGATTTAACTTTACATTAGGCCATCCTTTTGTAAACTTAGTTCTTAAGTTTTTAAATGTAAAGATTTAATCTATAATCAGAAGGTATTTTTTGTCTTGTTATTATATATAATTCTAAAATTATATATTATTTTTATATAATTACAAAGCAACTTTTTATAATAATATAATAATAAAGCTGATTTAAAAAGTATTGTATTGGCTGGAATTTTGTAAAAAACATTATGTTCAATATAATGATACAAGTTTTATTTGTTTCAAATATGATGAACATGATGAACTACAACTGATTGAATATCTGAATGAACTGAAGGAACAATGATTAGAGATCATTGAGCTACTGAAATGATATGTAAGATGATTAAATCAGTCAAGATATTTTCATTGATGTCAACTAGTTTTGACAGTACTTATTATGTTAGTTACAAACATCTGAACATCTGATGAAGGAAGAAAAGATGAAGAACTAAGATATCTACATAAGGAAAAGATGGATATGACAGATAAGGATAAGGAAAATATTGGATAACTTATTGATGAGTCTATGGCTTTATATTGTTGACTTGAGCATCTTATATTAATCTACTATGAAGAAGAGATTTGAAATTGAACATGTTAATGTGGTCAGTAATTGAAGATTTATGTATACACCGAGCCAGTGCAGTGTATACCGACTAATAGTATTAACTGAGCTAGTTTAACTAGTTATCACCATCACATTTCCATATCAACTGAGTATGGATGAAAACATTAAATGCTAAGAACAACTAACTGAATTTGATGAGCTAGAAATTGTTATGATTTCAAGATTAAGGATGAAGTTTGTTATGAGATCCATGACTGACAAAGTTTGGAGAACATCTAAAGGATGAGATTGAAATGTGTTAATGACACATATGTCGAGGAAGGTTTAAGAGGCAAGATGGAAGAAGAAGATTAAGCGGCAAAATCTAATGGCTTATATGAAAATGGTTTACTTGTCTATGTAAGAGATATGAGTTTCATTATTGAAATATACCAGAAAGAAGAAGACTACAAAGATTTCACATGAAGACATTATCTATGCATGCCTGATCAAACTGGTTAGTGAAAGAATCGAGACCACAGACATTACCGAGTGTCAAAGAACCATTTATCGAGTGAAAGTAAGTTGAGAAATATAGAGGAAGTGAATTGATTAATGATCATAGGATATTTGTATGGGCTTAGCATAGATTTGAATATTTAAAATTGAGTTATATTTGAATCAGATCAGTACTGTATCAATATAACCATTGATTCAGAAAATCTCTTAAACGAGTGGACTTAACACTCTTATGTTCTACCCTATGACATTCGTTGAATGTAAAGTGTTATCGTGTTGACCCCATAGTGAATGCTAGTCAAAAGTTAACTATTAGTGATAAATCCTCTAACCAAGTCACACCTAACAGTGTGTATTGTAACCTTTAACAGGGTTGGCTCTTCACTGAGCTCACTTTAGAAGGGTGAATTATTTTGGGTTAAGAGTAAAATTTTTTGATCAACTGGACTCTAGAAATCACTATCATATTCTTTAATAGATTTGATTTGAATTTTAATAGAAATAATGTTGTAATCAGATTCAATAATTTTAAATATTACAACAAAAATTTTCATTTAAATGAGATATAGAAGAAACTAAAACATGAGTTAACAACAAATAAAAATTATCTATTTGTTATCGAATAGCACCAAAAAAAATTCTAAGTACATTTTTAAGTATGTTAGACACTTTAAATTAATAATTTTTATTTTATTTGATTAGACATTAAAGATAAGTATTTCTTATCATCATTAAATGAATTAAATCTAAACAATATTCTTTCTTCATAAATTTACATTTGTCGATACTTGCAAATGAAGAAAATATAGAACATTTATTACTTAACCTAAAACATTTATATGCTTTGAAAGCATTTAGACATAAAAGTGATGAAATATTATGGAAAGTATTAGTATACAATGGTAACCCTACAAAGTATTTCAAAATGAAATTTATATTTTTGAAAACTTCTATTATTAAAATGGGCATTTATTTTAGAATATTAAAATGAATTATTTTTCATATTTATTATCATAATTTTAATAAAGATAAAAATTAGTATTTATTATAAAGAATAAATAGAATGATATTCAATGAATATGAATATGTATAAATATATACAAAATTTGATCAAGAAATCAAACAAAGTTACATATAGCAATAGCTCGACACAGAGAGTAAGAAAAACTAAAATAAGTTTTTAAAACATTTTGACAACCAAAAATCTAGAAACTTCAAGAAAATGAGGAAAGTCAATAGTTCAGTTAGGAGAGAATAATGACAACTAATCACAAACATTCCATCGCATAGGCCTCCACCATCCAGTTAACTGAAGAATCAACAATTATATTTCATTCACAAGAAACATGAATAAAAAAGATGGTATCAAAATCTCAAGAAAAAGAAAGAACTTGATCAACCAAAACTACCACATATTAGGAAGGAGCATCGAAATCTTGTTTTCCAGTAAAGTGTGGAAGGGTCACAACCCATTATAGACTTAAACCACAAGAAAAACAATCTCTAGTGGCACCAAAAATAGAGTTATTGAGGAAACCAAGAATCTAATCAAGATCTAGTTGTTAGGGACAAACCTATATTATTATATTTAGCTAGAGAATCAACCAAGGAAACCAAGAATCTAATCAAAATCTAGCTGTTCAAGACAAACTAGAACCATAAAATATGTTTGAGAAAATATATGATTGCATTTATCTAGAGAATCAACAACTATATTCCATTCACAAGAAATATGAAAAAAAATAGAATCAAAACATTGAACAAAAGAAAGAATCTAATCGACTAAAAATACCATACACAAACAAAATCAATAAACCATCAAATAGAATCTAGAATCATAACTGTATATTATTACAATATAATCCTTCATACATTGGAATCTAATCCCAACTCTTTGCACATATAGCCCACTCACTAAAATATCTTTCAACCCAAGTAAAAAATAGAAACACTCCCAAAACTAAGTTCTCATCACTTCTATTCTAAACAGTACTTGAGGCCAAAAGCTATCATGACTTCATAGTTAGAATTTCTTCTGGCAGGCATCAAAAGCACAGTAGGTCTGTGCTGCGGTGATGCCAACTACAAGGATTGCAGTCAACAACGCCAGTGCCTTCCACGGTCTCGACAGATGCTCCCTATGAAACTCTGCCCACGTATTCCTTATCTTACTCTTATAATAATTCTTAATTAGGGTTTCCCTGATTCCAGCTTCACCTCTTGCGCATGCTCCAGAAACCCTGCAAAAAACAGAGGTTTCGCCATGCCGTCCCACATCTTGGCCACGTACTCATCCGTGATCATCATGTTTTGCCGGTCGATGACCTTGCATTTTCGAAGCAGGGCAACGTCCTCGGGCATGTCAATCAGACAGTCCATCAACTCCACATACTGCGTCACATGTTTGGGCCGATTGGCGTCGTTGAACTCCAGCGCCAGCAAATTCCTCAACACTACTTCAGTGTAGGTTTCTGATATCACAATCTTGGGAAGAAAAAGAGTGTCTGAATGCTTGTCGAACCTTATTTTATCCGACCCGGATTTGAATTTGATTCCGGCCTTGGCGGGCTCTTTTGCGTTGTATTTGTCGAGGAAATCTTCGTCCCCTCTTTTGGCCGGGTGACGAAAGAAGAGAGCAAATACGAACGCAACCGTGTCGTCAACAGCAGTCATGAAGCGCTCGTAGTAAGTCTGATTCCTATCGTCTGACTTATGAATCTGCAAGAAGGACAAGTATGTGTGCATGCAACCTAGCAGATGACGTTCTTCTTCGTAGTCAATATCCTCCACATCATGAGATCCTTGAAAGCAAGTGAGATGAGATATTTGAGTGTTGAGAAAAGTTTCAACTGTATTAGAGTTGAGATATCTGTCTATTTCTCTGAGAAAGGAAAGAGGGATCTGATTTTCCAGCTTGACAATATCACATCTGATGTTTGTGAGTGTGGGCGTAATAATTTCGCCATACCTGCTGGTGTGTCTTTGAGTCGCCTCCCGTTGAAGAAGGTGCAGCCCATTTTTGAGAAACTGGTAAAGGAAAAGGGCGTCCACCATCATCATCCACCCGAACCTTTCTCTGTCATTGATCTTCCAGTCGTAGAACTCCTCAAATTTCCCCATCATCCCTTCTACTTGTGTGAAGAAGTCCTTGATGGACTTGTTTCTTGTTACATCTCTTCTGGAATTGAGCTTGTAGAAATCTATCTGAGAAAGATGGCTGAGACGTTGGTGGTATGGCCCCATGGTTTCCTCTTGCAGAGAGCGGTGGTGGTACGGACCCAGAGACACCATTTGAGGAATGTATGCCTCTGGTTTTGCATTGATCAGAGCCCTGGGCACCCGCATACTTAGTCTACCACCTTGCTTGCTGTCTTCGAGGAATTTTTTGACCTCAATTGTCCATTCTTTAGAGACAAGCTGGTGTTCTTCGCTTGCAACTTCTGCCATTAATAGTGACCAAATCAAGAAATGGCTGGAGATAAGTAAAGCACTTCAACAAGTTCAATCTTTAGTAATGGATTAGGGTTTGTATACCAGATATAACAAAAGAGGGTGTATGCTTTCCGTGGCCAACGTCTAAACAGAGAACTAAAAAGTATATCTTAGCAAGGGGGACACTTGGTATTTTTTTCGAACTTTATATATTTTACGTTTTAGTTTGCTAGATAGCCACTACACTTTCTGTGTGACCCAAGGAAATGCCATTCTGGTAAATTTACTTTTTCTGGGATGAGATCCTAATTTGCAATCGGATCGTTTACCTTATTACTAGCTGTTCTTTACTTTCTGTCTGGGGAGATTTAACCGCAAGAGAATAATGCTGATTTAAACATTATTTCATTCACCTAATAGCAATTTAAAGTATTGTCGAAGCCGATAAAAGAAATATTTTATTTTAGAGGATTCTTTAAAGTGCATTGATTTGGATTAGGTCTGTTTTAAATGAAGCCATTCCAAGACTAATTATCAGGAAAAGAACAAAGTCATATAACCGTGATTAAATACAATTCTTTTCCTTTAAAGCCTTCACCTACAACCAATTTAAACTATTTATTCTGTCTTTTGTATCTCATCTTTTGTTTTACCGAAGCTTCTTACGGTAAATGATAAAAAAATAGAAATATTTATTTAAAATTTGTTGTTAGTAATTTCCACAAATATTAAAAATGGGCCTAGTCCAATCTCAAAAATTGTGGATTTGAACACGAACCTAAAATGAATAAGTTGAAGCTATAAACTGATTCTTAAAAATGAACATGTGCCTTTTGGTTTCGATTGTGTGTGTAAACCTTGCAGCACAGTACGAGCATATATGATTTGATCTGCCTAAAACTATGCATATATTGTAATATTGAGTGACATTTTTAAAATATGCATGATCAATGGCTTTAAGTTAGCCATTGAATATTCCATGTATTTTTGTTTGTTTTCTGTTTCGCTGTAGTAGACCAGCAGTTTATAAAATAGATCGTTGTTATTAAATATTTTGATAGCCATGTATAAAAACTATTTTTATTCAATATAATATTAGTGCTGTTTAAATTATTAAGCTTTCATTTTTTACATCCACGACGATGAATGGATACTTTATAACATTTACATGTTTAGTATGATACAGCTAAACAAATATTAAAATTTATTGATGGTCTATAGGCCAAATAATGGATCCGGTTAAGTATGAAAAATGCTTTTCATAGCTTTAAATAGTATATGATATAACGATTTAAATTTTAGAACTACAGCGAAATTTTGAAAATAATGACCTTTCAGCTAAAATGATAAGCCTAAAATTGCAATCTGTACTACAACGTTTTCTAGAGTCCTGACAAATAATGGAATCTTTCTTTACAGTTTTTCCCGATAAACATTTCCCTTATTCCAGCGACACGTTTTAGAGAAATGTATGCGATCAAATTGAGAAAGTTCTCCAGATGAGTAAAGTGTTCCTAGAATTCTGATTTGGGAAAGACTAAAATTAGCACTTGTATTAGGAGGTGCAGAGGTTATGCTTATGGGTAATTTTATATGTGTAGAAGATACATCAGTTTAGGTTACAATATTTTGTACATAGAATAATATTTTTTCTATATATATTTTAAAATATAATTCTGAATTTAGGTTGATATTTGTCTTTAAGTTATCAATTATTTCTATTAATTTTGTTTCGTTCTTTTAATTGTCTATATTTTCTTGAAGGTGCAATTGATGAAAAGTATTTCACATAGTTTAAATTAGAAATGAAAAAAGCCTATAATTATGAATTGTGGAAATTACATTACTGTAATGGAAATGCAATGTTATGCTAATTTTATTTTATATAGGGGAGAGGGACCAGTAGTTGTGCGGGGTATTATCCAGTCTTGCACCACATTTTTACTATATATTGTAATTAAATAATCCAAATGTAAATCAAAAAAATTCCAAATGTTGATAAAAATGAACTAAAATATCATAGCTATCTATCATATGTAAGTCACTTAAAAAATAATATGCTCGCTTAATAAAATAAGATGTCCACTTAAACAAGTATTATTATCTAAGTGCACAAATACTATTCTTATGCACGTACAACTATTGGGGTACCAAAGTATATGCATTAGAGTATTTCATATTAATAATTTTTTTTATCATAAATATAAAAGGTGAACACAATAAATACCTTGTATTTTCCCATGAAATGTGTAAGATTGTCAAAAAGTTTTAGTGTTCAACTATTGGTCCCTTTGTGTTGGATATAAGTTGTATTTTACATAATAATGTGTTATTTTTATAACAATAATTTTTTTTTTGTGTTGAAGCATTGGTCCTTTTGCAATGGATTTAAATGTTAAATATAACAAATATTTATGATTATATGGTCCATTTTAGTTGCATATATATCATATTTTATATAGAAATACAAACACCCACTAATAACAAATGATATAATAAATTCAACTACTAGAGATTTTTAGATTAAGTTATGGTCGAATCTTTACAAAGCTAATTTTTGTACACATTTAACTAGGCGTGCTATTTTAATGAGTTGCATGACAAGCCACACCTTCAAACCTTAGTTATAGGTAGTTAAGTGTCCATTTTACATTTCTAAAAAAAATGGTCTTACGATATTCCATGCAATGGCTACATGTTGATGAAGTTAGCCCTCACGACTATTGGTCCCTCTCCCATAGAATGTCCTATAAATTTCAAAATAACATTGGATCAATAGAAAAGCCAAAAAGAAGAGAGATGGAATCAAAGTTTGTGAGACACTTGACATTCCCTACATGAAATGGAAATGACAAATTTAAAAAATTTACAGGTCCTCTAACTGCCAAGGATGGGATTAGAGAGGCTTTTGGGAGGTAGAGATCATACAAATATGCTCTAGTGGGTATTCATTGTTCATTGGCCATGGTTCCCAATTTGATATCTCTAAATTGAGTTCTCTTCAATTCAAATGCAACCACTTCAAATGCATTTGTCAATCTGGCTAAAACATTTCCTTGTAAAGAAATCTCCAATCCATGAAGAGTTCATAGGAGGCAAAATAAATTTCATATAGCAAAGAAAATAATCGCTAGTCCTCAATTTAAAATTCAAAGATGGGTTCAAAAAAAAGGAAGAAGGATGACAAACACTTGTAGATTGGGTTGAAAGATTGAAACGAAGACACCAAATCGGTGCAGCTTCATTGCCCTTTGCCTCCGAAAAATTGAGGGAAACTCACAAAAGGTAGAGATGTTAAAATTGCATTCCTTGAAGTGAATTTGAAGGAATAGACATGTGACACCACAATAGTGGGTCACACTTTTTTAGAGATGTTGATTTTTTCTTAAATAACACATTTTTAATAAAATATGATGATTTAAGCCTTGAGAGGTTCCATTTGAAAGAATTAATTATAAATGGTTAGCTCAAAGCCTCTTAGATTAAAAAAACATTGATATAACATCTATAATCCTCATTCATACCTACAACGGAGTCTCTTTCGCACCTATTAAAATGCTGACAAAAAATCACTTCGACTTTATGATTTGGAAGATCAAATGAATCTATTTAAAAAACATTTCTATGTAGTATGATTCTATCAGAATAAGCATTCTAATGAATATAATTTTAATACATATGAAGTTGATTATCACTTTTAAATATTACTTTAACTAAACATATGTTGATTGGTCATTCCACAACCTATCCCTTCAAGACTTTGGGAAAAATAGTAAATTACAAAAAAAAAATTATGAAAAATAAGTTGGAAAAGAGCATTTGTGTTACCTTTCTATAAAAAAAATAAAAAAATAAATGTTGATATAAACATATCAAGTTAGAGAGATCCAAGTGACCTTATGTCAAAATTAAAGTTACTGTCACTTTAGAGCTTAATAAACTATGAAATATTGACCCAAAATGAATAAAACTAATTGAATCCTTTAGATATTAAAGTTTTTTTTTTCGACAAAAATGGTCATAGGCATTATATTTTTATTAAAAGCTACTTCAGTGAGGCTTAGGGAGGAAAGAAGCAGTAAGAAAACCTCCTATCATTGCCAGAATACATCAAAGATACATTAAGAGAGAAACCAAAAAGGCCTGAGGATAACCCAAAATTTTCCTTGTCTCAAAAAAATACATGTGAGAATCAAAGGGAAGAGGACTAAAAACAACACTACCCAACAAGCCCAGACAAGAGAACCTGCAACCGCAGGGATATGAAGACATCTAAATAGGCCCATAAGGCCCCCAAAAAAGCCCACAAATATAATCTCAAAAGAAGTTACAAATATAATCTCAAAACAATTACATTGTTATCATATTTTTATTTTCTTTTATCATCATTCAGTTCTGCATAATCATGGTGTATATATGGTTTTGGAAAGTATCAAAAAAGGGCTTGAATGGTAGTCTTTTTGGCCTATTAAAATAGCTTTGTAGAACTATGGGTATTTCCTGTCAAAAGACTGTATGAATAATGTGCATTAGGTTGTCTTCACCTTACTCGATCTACAGGAACAAGACTTAGTTGTGCCTCCCTTTCCCTAGCCTCCTTCTCATCCATCATTTCATGTATCCTCTTAAAACCTACCTAATCTCAATCTCCAACTAGGGTCCTCGGATAATATCCCTCCTCTTATGGAAGGCTAATATTTTTTTAAATTTTGAGGAAGCTTTGCACTTCTTTTGGCTTTTTGGTTTTGCTTTGGTATATGTGCAGGTTCCAATTATGTGGTCCCTATAGTTGTCTCATCTGGCGCTCTTTGTAGATTTGGGCACCAAGTTCTTGGTTTTGAAGCTTCCAAGTCTCGGGCAATGGCTTTGTTGACAGAATCTAGTCACTTTTGCTAGTCTTTATGGTATCCCTTTCCTCTGTTGTGCTGCCCTCGGTGTTCAGGGATAATATCTATTTTCATATGACTTCAAAATTATATTTTCCCTTTGGGCTATCTCTGTAATTTGGCTAGAATTCTGTATGTTTTTAGGGATTTACAATTTCCCATTGGGCCTATCTTGTCGTAATTACTTCAGGCAAGACTTATAATGCCTTCTTTTGTGTTTGATGTATATAAGGATGTTGGTTTTGTGGACTCTTGCCCAGCCATTATCCTCTTTTTTTGGTTTTCATTGATGGGGTAATGAATAGAGTTTTTCTTCTGGCTCTTTTCTCTGGGAGCTCCTTACCTTAGAGCTAGTTTATGTATTAAATATTAATATAATATATCAAGCGGCATTGCTACCTTTTCTCAAATAAAAAAAACTCCTTAAAAACACAGTTTCTTCACACAAACCACTTTTCGAAGGAGAAGGAAAAATGAATTTTAATGAATTTTTTTAAAAAATATATTTAGAAACTAGAAATAAAATTCTAAAAGATTCTAGTTTAAATCATCTTCAAATTCCTAATAGTTTTGCGGCAACAGGTGTTCAAAAGTGAATTTTTTTCTTAGAATGTTGACCTTTGTGTCAAAGTTGCCCAAAAAGTCGAACACACTATTGTCAAAACCCTCACATAGGAAGTAAGGACTAGGGCTCTGATTGGTAAGTTATGGAATCTTTTTCCCTCTATGTCAGAACATCTTTCTTGGGCTTCTAAAAATTAGTAAGGTGTACATCAAGTTTCCAACACAGATAATGGTAATGCTTTTTTTCATTGCTATATTTTCTACCAAAGAAGATAGATATTTTGTACATAGATGTAAATCTTGGTTCATGAAGGGATTTGGGCTATCTACATAAAAATGGTCCATAAATTTGAACCTTGGCTCTACAATTCCAAATTATTACTCCTTTTGGATATCTTTTCCAACTTTGCCCTTAGAATATAGAGATATAGATTTGGTTGAGATTATGGGAAACTAAATGGGGACTTTCCTAAAGCATTATTTGTATTCCTTTGATAATTGACAATTTTTTGTCTACATATGTGTGCTATTAGATATATCCAAATCATTCCCCGTATCTCTAGCTCTGCAATCAAAGAATGCAATCATTCAACAACCTATAAAATATTGTAGTTATGGTGTTCTACTAGTTTATTCTTTACATAAATCTACTTAGATCAACGTATTTATTAGTTAGATGGATATTATTAAGTCCTATTTGGGCTCTAACTCATCCTAAAGGATAATGTTAAGTTTTATTATAACTCTACTTCCTCCAGGTTGAGGCACTTGTCTCAACCTTGTCCATTCTTCCTAACTTTGCTTGCCTATTTAAGTAGAGCATTTGTACATTTGTACTCACTTCATTACAATATAATTCATGTGTTGATTATCTCTCTATCCAAGATGATTATCTATTTTTGTTGATTATCTCTAGCAATAGTGCCATGTCTATAGGCTGACTCTTAGGTATAGGGTACCCTAAATCTAACATGGTACAGTAGAGCCTAAAGTCTTCCACATCCTTCCAAGTTTTTGAGAGTTTTTAATTTTTTTAAATTTTGAGGTCCTATACATCTATGGCAATGTTAAGATTTGTAGTAGTTTTTCCAAATCCTCTTTGCTTCCTTTGGTTTGTATTTTTCTGTTGACATTTTTTTTATCAGAGAGTCTTGTGTGGTTCATGGATCATAATTCCTTGGAAGATATAAGAGGATCTTGTCCATGATAGTCTAAAAGGAATCACCAGTTTATGGTGAATTATATGTCCATTTTTGTCTAGATTCTAGTCTATTTGTGTGGGTTGACTAATATTTTTTTCTTAGATATACACTTCTTAATATATTTACAAATTGCTAGCTAGCATACATATCTATGATTTGTTCTTTGCACATTCCAAAATTGAGATTTCATAGCTTGATTGTACTAGATCAATTGAAATTATACTTTAGACAAGTAAGATTTTATAGCTACAAAATAAAGTTCATTGTAGGAATAAAAGATTGGTATTAAGTGCACCACAATCGATAGAGGAAACTACTATTGAAAGCAATTGAAGAAGGTTTCTTGAGTTGTTGAGAAAGATTGTGGATTCTCTTGTGCATTCTCTTAGACCTAGGCTATATTGAGTTGTGGGACCACATAGCTATTTTATTTAGATCAATGTGTAGATTTCTCTAATATGTACTTTGGTCTATAGGTTTCATCCCATGTTTGTGGTGGAAAAATAATTTTTCCATATTTTTTTATGTTAGTACTTGATCTATCAGATATTGTTTGTGTGTGTTTATGGTGAGCCATTCATTGTTGATTATGATGGTCATTTTGTTAGGTTGAACCATGTTTGACTAAAATGAGTAATCAATAATGAGAATTGGCTAGTGTGAAAATGTGTCTTCTTTCAAAGAAGGTTGTTAGTGCATTAATTTCTTTGGCACTTGAGAATTTTCTAGAGGACCAAGTCTAATTTTATAAAGTTAGTAGATCAATTTTATAAATGGAAATAAACACCACCTTTTATGATGGTAGTTATGTAAGATACCATTTAGATATTAGTGTATGCTTAATGCAAGTTATTTGGATATAATGTTTACTTTTGTATACTCGCATATTTCTTTTTTATAGGATCGCCATTGTGTGAAGGATCTCATGTTTCCTATTGTTCAAATATATTGGTGGCTATGATGTTGACATGTAATGGTGACTGCTTGTATTTTTGTGCATTGTTATGCTTAGTGGTTACCTAGAAGAATCGTTATTTCTCTTGGGTTAGCTTTCCTAAAGTTTGTGCCACATTAATTGGAACTCATAGTTATTTTTTGGATAACCTTTTAATGTATTGGTATACAATCATTTTTTTAGACCATGATATGCATGGAAATTGTTCTCTCACAAGAGTACTAAAGGTTAATTTTTGGCTCATATTATTAGGCTTGTGACTTTTCTAGACCTGATGGCATATAAATGTTTCATAATTCTTTTGTTGCTTCTACTATGAGATAGATTGTATGTACTAAAAAAATTTTGTAGGCCGATTCACACTAAAATATACCTATTGATTAGTATCTAATCCTTGTCTTAGTGTAGCAAGATAGTTGTTCAATGAGTGAGTGTTGTTTTTTATCAAAATTTATTTTCTTTCAGTTTATATTGAGGTTGGTTGTATGGGAGAAAATTCACTACATATGTTGTTTTTGAGTTGATATGGGACTTTGGTCCCAAGTTTTTGTTGTTCCAAGTGGTTTGAGGTTATAAATAGCTCAGCACTAGGACCATATATGAGGAAAGGCTCACTATGGTCATTTAGAATACTAACTAGATGTATTTTTTATTAAGGTAAAAATAGGTTTTGAAGGGACCCAAAACCCTTTAACAAGTGGTTATTATAATAATATTCAATTAACACCACCAACTAAACAAAGTCACAAGGACCATTTGAACAATAACAAGAAATTCTACCCATAACATAACAATAGAACTAGTAACAAAAGGAATGAAAAAAAAACACTACAACACAACAAAAAACTAAAAGACAACAAAGAGTTAAACTAGGTTCAATTCAAAGTTTCAACTACCTCAACCTCCAAGAGGTTCATATTCAAAGCCACCTTATTCAACTCTTGAAGGTCTTAAGGATTATTCTCATTGTTCTTCATATTATCTCCAGTTCTTTTTCTCATCTCAAAAGACTCTTCAAGTCCTTTGTCTTAAAATTTGGTCTAGGTCTATGATCAATCTATCTCAATTTTACCTCTCCAAAACTTTCAATCATGGTGTTCATATTGTAAATAGCATCCTTTATCAACTAGTGACTTACATTGATTAGTGTTTAGAGTGTGTCCTTCAAATGTTTTTTCTTGTCTAAAACATCCTTTACAAGTTTCTGAATCACCGCCATAGTCATATTGAGGAAATCAACAACAATTTTCCCATTTACCATCCAAGGATGCTTAACAGAAGAGCCCTTCCTATTAGTGTTGCCACTTTCCTATATCACCTCAACTTCTGTATTCATAGCTCTCTATTTAATATGAATCTCTTTAGTCTCATGAAACACTAATTTTAAAATACATAAAAAATATATAACAATATCTCTTGTCATATCCATAATATTTGTTAAATATTCACAATCTAGTTTCAAATGGTGAGAATCATCCTTCAACTCCACCTAGGAACTCCATTTGCCATCACCATGGGAAGCACTATGAGATGAGAAAGAGCCTCTAGAAACAAGCTATGACTTAGTAAATTCCTTCCCAAACCTACAAGGAAGGTCATCATTAGACAAAAACCCCTTTTTCTTTCCCAACAATATTCCTCCTAGCTCTATCACTACATTTTCCATCGACAGGGGAGGGAGGAGTAGAGATGTGTTTCCCTAACCAGCCAAGAGAACCATCTATAGATAAAACCTTATTATCCCTATCTTTATCCCTCTTACCTTTCTCAACACCTCTGTCATCCTCAAGAGAAGGGGAAGCAAGCCTACATCTACCCTTTAATTTTCCCAAACCAAAGGTAGGAGAAATAGAAACTTATTTTCCCTTCCCCTTACTTTTACCATATGTGGTTAATCTAGTGCTAGTATTTATATTCTTTTTAGGATTTTTGGGAGGAGTGTATTCCTCCTCCTCTACCACAATTTCCCAATCATCCTCATTAGAGTACTTAATTCTCATTTACTTATCCTCTGAAATAGAGAGAACATTGGAGGGGGATCACAAAGCTTTGAAATGATAAAAAATAAAAACAAGATTCCCCTCATGCAAAACCAAATTTTTAACATGATTCTTCCAATGCTCCTTAATGCTGGGATTGAGGGAAGACAACAATAAAAAAGGAAAAGAAACCCTCACCTAGTGTCTAAAGTGATTTAGAAAGATGAAATGGTGGTTGAAGGCACTGGTGAACTGGCCATTCAATATTATATACTCCATTATAACCATTAGCAACTCCCTCTAGACAAATTTTATCTTTGCATTATCATAATTTCTCTTCGAACCCCTAACAAGGTCCACACATTCTTTCTCAAATATAGGGAATTTCTTGATGGTAATGTCAGAGAATTTTCTATTCCTATACAGAATTGAAATCCCTCCATAGACATCCATGTGACCTATGAGATAATATTTTCATCAGCATTCACCTTCCTACCAAAAAGGGTCAAATTTCCATGTTTCCACCCTTTCATAAATAAATCTATGACTTTCAAGTCCCATATGTGGAGCTTCTCAATGTATGAGGTAAGGCCACCTTTCAGTAACAAATCGAATATAGTAGTATTATTCCTTAGTTTTTCACATTTAATAGGGTCCACATGAAACCTTTCACTAACCATGTTTGGAATTGTAAAGTTTCAGAGAACAAAGAGAAAATAAAATTGTCAAAGAAGCCACAAATAACCCAAAAAACATGTGGGAAATGATGCATTAATCAGAACTAATATCTTCTCACACATGTCAAATCTTTAGAAATAGTGAAAAATATAAGAAAGGTAGTTTGAATGACTTCGAAAGAAAAATCATTCAGATCATTAAAAGGAAAGCTAGCTAATTTCCCTTATGTGAAATCTATTATAGTTTAGAAAACTTGCATGACCTCGGCATCTAGCCTATCTCCTATATTCCAAGTCATGATTTCTTTATCTTGGACCCCTTTATTGGAAAAAATAGTTAGAATAATCAGGCCCTAAGATTACTAAGAGGGGGGGGCTGTATCAGTAATCTACTAATAAACATAAATCTAATATGATAAAACTTATTCTTCAAAACTTCACTACACGCATGCAGTAAATAACTTCACTTGTGATAAATATACATCTAAAATTAAGAATCCACACAAATTCAACACATAATACTACTTTTTTTTATCATGGAAACTCAACTTCAGAGAAACCATGGTGGGATGGAACTCACTAAGAAAAATGCATTCTTCTAGAGAATGCTGAGTTAAGATCTTAGCCATGTTAAAAGCTTACAGTAACATTTGATTAAGAATAGACCTTGTTCAAAACTACTCGATTAATAGATTTAACTCTAGCCCTATTAGGAGCTTTACCCTATTAGGAGTGGCCTTGTTTGAGGACTTCAGACACTAGCTAGAGTGCCACCCTATTAAAGGATTTTACAAAAAATAGCTATTAAGATCTCCTTGTTTAATGGATTTAACCTATTGCAATTGTTAGGAAATAACAAAAATAATGATCTAGGAAAATAACACTTCTCCTCTGCTATTATAGATCCAGTTCAAGATCAATCTCTACTTCACATGCATAACATCCAAATACTAAAATCACACTCATGTATTCATGATCTTCATCTTATACACACTTCCCCTAATACATCAAAAAGATATAAAATATGTTTTTCACTAAATAGGCTAGATAAGGCCCAAATTACATTTGAATTACATCATTAAAATTATTTATTACTCAATCCTTAGACCCTAAAATATATTACCAATTAACAATTACAATTTCAAAATCATGTCAGCCTCCAGATCCAATGCACCATCGATTTGATAAGAAAAAGTCAAACATATTACACTTCCCTAGGTTCATGCACTTCTTCATGAATAATTGATCAAATCAACCAATAAAAATCATAGCTAACATTCCACATCATCTTATACACATAATCACATAATTTTTAATACTTAACCATCTTTGTAAATTGATCTGGGCCATCACCAGTTAATGATCAAACCAATTGTCCTTCATTGTTTGTTTTCTTCTTCATTGTCCTGAACTTCAAAATCATGCAACTTTGTCCACCAATCATAAATCTTGATGTGATTTCAATAGAAATTCAATAATGTCATTAAAATCATACAACTTAGACTACAACACCTGATTCCATTCCTTTGGGAGACACAGATCAAATCTTTCTTCTCTTCTTCTTCACTGCTAAATTTATTTCCTATCTTCATCACACTAATTGTAACTTGCATAAAAATCATCATACACATGTGAAATCATAGATATAGAATTTTACACACTTCTAGAACATATGTGTCAAACCACACACCATAATTCACAACATAACTCCCAATTCATCTTCTCCATCATAACTTGGTACATCAAGAACATAGTCAACCAAGAACACCTAAGTTGACATCAATGACAACAACATAACTGACAAAACATATCATCAATCCATCAACATAATTAATCATCTCACCGACATCATTTATTCCAATAATATCTCCCTTTGGAATTCATGGAAACACACCAAACAATACCAAACATGTTCTTGAACTACAAGAAATTATCTTCATCTTTATCAGATGTAAGCACACCAACTAGAAACCCACCAAACTTCTCATCAACTTCTCTCTCTCTTTTTATCTTCTCTTCATATTTTATCTCTCCTTTTTCTACTCTTATATTCTCCTCCTTGCTTGGTTATCATCCTCTTAGTTCTTCTCCCCCTTTGAAAACAATGTTAAAGGCTCCATAATGATCAAGACTTCATCTATCTAATTGGTCCCCCTTTACATCAATCTACTAAAAACTAAAATAGTAATGCCCACTAGATTTATGCATCATTTTCATCTTAATTCTTCTTAGGTAGGAGCATGACCCCCAACTTACCTCTAAGGTACTCAAAATTATCCTTGGTAAGTGGTTTGGTAAAGATAGATCTACAATTTTCTCTTTAGTTGTAATGTACTCCAATGTCACCATTTTCTCATGTACCTATTCCCTCAAGAAATGACACTTAATAGAAATGTTCTTGGTCTTTGAGTGCATAATCGAGTTCTTGGAAATATTTATAGCACTAGTATTATCGTAATAAATTGTCACCAGTTTTGTTAATTTATCCTTAGTCCCTTCTCTAATTTGCTTCATCCAAGCTACATATGTACAATTGATAGAAGCAGGAACATATTCTTCTTCAGTTGTAGATTGAGATATGTAATTTTATTTATTTGTTGTCTAAGACACAATCCTACCACCTATAAACAATGCACCACCACTTGTTCTCTTTCGATCATCTACATTATGTGTCTAATCAGCATTAGTAAAAATACTTAGAAAAAAATAATCATCATGAGCATACCATAATCCATAATCCATAGTGTCTTTCAAATATCTAAAGATTCTCTTTACTACAACCATGTGTGACTCCTTTTGGTTTGACAAAAAACTTGCAACTATGCCAACTACTTGTACAATATCTAGCTTGAATGTACAATATAGTGTAACTTCTTGATCATGGACCTATATAAAGTGGCATCAACAACATCAGATTCATCATCTTTGGATAGTTTACAACCTATAATTGTAGGGGTACAAATTGGTTTAGAATCTTCCATGCCAAAATTATTTAACACCTCCTTAACATATTTAGATTGACATATGTATATTCTATTGTCCAACTGCGATACCTACAATCCTATAAAGAATTCTATTTCACCTATCATTGACATTTCAAATTGTTTCTTCATCTCATTAGAAAAAGACATACTAATCTCATCATTACCACAAAAAAATATATCATCAGCAAAGACTTCATAAAATAATATCTTTTCAACATAAAGAGTTTTAAGTAAACGTTACTATCATCAGAAGTCCTATTGAAAGCAATCCTAATAAGATAAGAGTGTAATATTTCATACCATGCTCTAGGGGCTTGCTTCAAACCATATATTTCTTTTTGAAGTTTACATACCATGTTTGTATCCTTTGTCAATGAAAATCCATCCAATTTCTCAATGTAGACCTCTTCCTCTAGAATTCTATTAAAAATATTGATTTCACATCCATTTGATAGACTTTGAAATTATTTAATGTAGCATAAGAAATTAGTATACTGACACCTTCCAATCTTGTTACAGGAGAAATTGTCTCACCATAATCCAAGCCTTATTCTTGTGCATAATATTTACACCCAAGTCTTTATTTATTTCTAATCACTTTCCCATACTCATTTAATTTACTCTAATTTTGTACCTATCACATTTTTTTCTTTAGGCCTTGGAACAAGAGTCCAAATTTCATTCTTCTTAGTCTAATCCAATTCTTCATGCATTTCTCTTACCCAATCATCATCTTTAACTACTTGTGTTACTATTTTGGGCTCAAATTGTGATATCATATATGTTCTTTCTTTAACCTTATTTCATGTGAACACATTTTAACTCTTATCACCAAGTAATTAATCAGAAGAATGATTCATTTTTACATACCTTGGGATTCCAGGTTCAATCTTAGGAAATTCTTCTTCTATCGGTTGCACTACTTCTTTCTTATTGTTCTTCTCTATCGGTCTAGGCTCTTTCGGTTCAATAGACTCTATTTCCTGATCATCTTATGTATCCTTCTTACTTTTTTCCTCGTATTTCTCAAAAAATTCATCAATATTCACATTAGAACTTTCAATATTTTTATTAGTCCTTTTGTTAAAATATTTGTAAGCCTTTCTCTTAGTTGAATAACTGAAAAATATGCCTTCATAACTTTTGGGATCAAATTTTCTAGAAAAAATCATCTCTTTTTATATAACATTTACTTCCAAAAATTTTGAAATACTTTACACTAGGAGAATGACCATACCATAGTTCATAGGGTTTTTTTTCGGTTCCCTTCTTCACTTGCACCCGATTCAAAGTATAAACGACAGTATTGATTTCTTCTCTCTAGTGGATCTTTGGTACATTTCCCTATATCAACATAGTCATTGCATCATCAAAAACTTTTCTATTCTTCCTTTCTACAACACCATTTTGTTGAGGAGTTCTCAAAGAAAACATCTATCTTTTTACACCATTATCTTCACAATAATTCATGAATTCATTCAATGTAAAATCACGTCCTCTATCTGATCTTAAGTACTTCAAACTTCTTTTTATTCTTTCTCCACTAGTGCTATAAAAGTCTCAAATATATTGAATGCATTAGATTTCTCCATTTGAAATGTTACCCACATCTTTCTTGAATAATTATTAGTAAATAAGATAAAGTATATATCACCATTATAAATCTTCTGTATCATAGGACCGTACAAATCAGTATGTACTAAATCAAGTATATTCTCTAATGAATAAGAATTTCTTTTGAAATATGTACCAAGTTGACACTCTTTACATATTAGGTTATATAGTTTCACAAGTTGTGGTAATCCTCTTATTGCATTAGTATTTCTTATCTTTACCAAGATATCAAAGTTTACATGGAAAAATCTTGTATACCATAACTAACAATATTGAATCCTAGCAACCAATCAAATGTTAAGTATATTGAATCCTATAACTCTATTGGGTAGATGCAACTCATGATGATCTAGGCTTAAGACCTTATGAAGTGCATGTAGCTATCCTTTTTGTAGTTGTCCTATCTTTTGGTTGTCCCTATATGGGCTTTTTTGTTTTTCGCCTATTGTTTTAGATGTTTACTCCTATGTTTTGGCTTCTATTCTTTGGTGTTGTGACACATTTACTACAAAAATTTATCGTTATACTTTTTACTCTCTGTTATAGGTTTTGGTTCCTTGTAAAACCTATTTTTACTTAATCAAAATTGTTAACTATATTGTTCAAGTAAAATAAGTAACCTCTAGTTTGTCTTCCAATAGAAATATCATCTCCAAAACTTCCAATGATCCTGCACATTCCTCCTTTAAAATCAAGTCACTATCCTTTGTCATTAAGTTGACCCACACACAAAAAGTTATGTGTTAGACCTTCAACATAATAGAAATCATTTTTAATTCTTTTTCCATTAAGGGAGATAGTACCTTTACCCTTTACTAAGTAGGGTGAATTTTTTCCAAATATCATATCACCACCATCAAATTCATTGAGTTTAATAAAGTTACCTTTATCACCGTTCATGTGATGCAAGCACCCACTATCTATGACCCAATCATCATTATGTCTGATATGTGAAACAAGTACTTTTTCACCTTCTTTGTCACAGGCAGGATGATCTTCCTTTAAAGAAGAAAAAAAAAATTCCTCTACACTGTTGTCATTAGATTCCTCATTGGTTACACCTTCATCCACAACCATATAACATTATTTCTTTGGCATTCCTTTGTGCTTGTATTTGTCCTTATCCTTTTGTTGTTCTCCATTAGGACACCTAGCAGAAATGTGACTAATCTTGTTACAAGAGAAACATTTTAAAGGTAATTTTCATTTATACTAAATATTGGTTCCTCAAGGTAACCTCCTTACTAGGAATGTTTGAAGTTCTCCTTGTCTTTTATCATCCTCCAAAATAGTATCTATATCCCTAGTGAAACTAGACAAACTATCAGATTTAGTCATTAAACCTTTTCCTTTTCTTGTAGGGACACTTACCATCGAGGCCTTAAAAGAAGTTTCAACCTTTGGAATGTTGTTATCATAATTATTAAGCTCAAAAGAAGTAATCTCACCTATTATTCCATCAACAGTCACATTTTCAAATCTTCTTAGTTCATTAATTATCGATATTGTACTGGCATAAGAAGATAATAAGGTTCTTAGCATCTTACTTACCATGCAACTTCTTCTTCCATGATACAATTTATACCTATGACTACAACAATAACATCTTTGATTCTTAGACCATAATAAGCAATGTTTTCTCCTTCTACCATTTTCATGTTGTTATATTTTCCTCTGAGACATTCTTCTCTTACCTTTTTCAAATTCTTTTCACCTCCATAGATTAGTTCAAGTTTTTTCCAAACCTCATAATATGTTCTAAGTCCTTTTACATCAATGCATTCAGTATTGGAAATGGTACTTACTTGTTGGAAATATAGATGTAGTAACTAAGAGGGAGTGGGTGAATCAGTTAACCATAAAATATTACCACTGATCCCTTAGATGTCCTATTAAATTATTTACTGCTGACATACAGTGAAATGTTGAAACTCGGTAATTACAGAGAGTGTTAATTATAACTGTTCTTAAGCATTCATCAGTGATTAACATGCATGAATAAAGAAAATACCATGAACACAAGAGACACCAGATTTAACGTGGAAACCCAATATGGGAAAAACCACCAATGTAACTAGTTACTGATTTTCACTCTTCTGAAGTGATGCCCTGTTAGGAGCCAACCCGGTAAAAGGTTACAAAACACATTGTTAGGTGTGACCTTGTTAGAGGATTTAATCACCCTGCTAGGAGTGGCCTTGTAAGAGGTCTTGAAATAATTCAATAGAACTGTCACCTTGTTAGAGGATTTACAAAATGGCTGTTAAACCAACTAGGTTAGGAGATTTTGAAATCACTGCTACAATGGTAAGAAAGTAACAATGAAGTGACCTGAATAGTGATGCAACTGAATTGCTGATTACAGATCTATGTTCTGCTTCACTACATCCTTCCTGATCAAATATATCTCTGCTACTCTTCAAGGATATCTAACCATCCTTCAAAATTCACTCATACTATTCTTCTCTTTCTTCTTTTTTCTTGCTCATAATTCACAACTTGACCTTCTATATATATACCATTCGGATTGTCAAGTCGGCACTAATAATTATTACAAACATCACTAATCATTACAACAGTCGGCTGGAATAAACCAACTTTATTTCTCAAATTGACAAAATCCTTTACTGGGCCGACCTTGCTCGGTAAATGTTAATCCGAAGAAGATTTCCTTTGGTGACCGAGAGAACTCGGTAAGTACTGCAAATTCTTCAACATCCTTTGGAGACCGAGTGAACTCGGTAGACACTAACTTTCCTTCGATAACTGAGGAAGCTCGGTTAACACTATTTTCTGCCATACTTTTCTTTTAACACCTGAGAGGTCTTGGTAGACACTGGTAACTGCTTTGCTGACCAACTGAGCTCAGTAGACACTGGGAACTGCTTTGCTGACCGGCTGAGCTGGGTAGACACTGGGAACTACTTTGCTGACCGACTGAGCTGACAATTGATATGACATCTGTGTGACATCAAATACAACACATAATCATTCCAACAATCTCCTTCAGACAATTGTATCCAACAATCTCCCTCTTTGGCATTGATGGCAATAGAATATGTCATAGCACAATGAAATTTCACAGCAAACATAGAATAAGGAACATATCCTTAGCTTCATTTTGATTCTCATCTCCCTCTATCAGCAAACTTCTCTCTCTGACTAAAAACTCTCCCTCTTTTCTTCTTTTTAAAAAAAAAATCTCTTTCTTAGAAATTTCATGAAATAATGACAACAAACAACAATGACATGAAACAGCAAACTCTCCCTCTTTGACAACACATGCCAAAGATAACACACTTCCGTTGAATACCAATGTACCTTAGGTATTGATTCATATGCAATGATTCCTTTACTATGCTGCATCAACTAACTGATCTTCAACATGCTCTGGTTGATGCATTACTAAAACTCAATTTAGTGAGCCTCAGATAGGGGAATGAACCCTAACTTACCTCTTAGATACAAGAATGCATCCTTAGGTAGTGGTTTGGTGAAGATATCTGCAATTTGTTCTTTTGTATGAATATATTCCAATCTGATTTCCTTGTCCTGCACCAATTCTCTAACAAAGTGATATTTTATAGCAATGTGTTTGGTTTTGGAATGCATTACTGGATTCTTTGAAATATTTATTGCACTTGTATTATCACAGAACATAACAACTGGTTCTTTGATCTCAACTTTCATGCCTTCCAATAACTATTTGAACCAAACAATATTAGAGTAGTTTACTACTGTAGCAATGTATTATGCTTCTGCTGTGGATTGAGATGTGCAATTTTTCTTTTTACTGGTCCAAGATACTAACCTTTTTCCAAGAAAAAATGCTCCACCACTTGTACTCTTTCTGTCATCAATGTTTCCTGCCCAATCAGCATCAGTAACCACTTTTAAGTCCAGATTGCCTCCAAATTTATACCACAAGCCATAATCTTCAGTTCCTTTCAAGTACCTCAAGATTCTTTTGATTGCCATCATGTGATTTTCTCTGGGTTTTGCTGAGAATCTTGCTACTATACCAACTGCTAAGGCAATATTAGGCCTTGTATGTACTACATATTGTAATTTTCCAATCATTGATCTATATAAGGTCTGATCTACTTCTTTTGAATCATCATCTTTGGTAAGCTTCAGTCCAGTACACATGGGTGTACCAACTAGTTTTGAATCTTCCATACCAAACTTCTTAAGTATTTCCTTGAGGTATTTAGACTGAGTAATGTAGATACTGTTCTCGCTCTACTGAATTTGAAGTCCAACAAAGAATTTTATCTAACCAAACATAGACTTTTCAAATTCTTTGTTCATTTGCTCTAAAAATTCTTTGCACTGATCATCATTCCCTGTAAACACAGTATCATCCACAAATATTTCTGCCAAAACAATTTTGTTATCTGGTCCTTCTTTGATGTATAAATTACTGTTGTCATTAGCTCTTTTGAAATCAATTTGAGTTAGATAGTTATGTAATCTTTCATACCATGCTCTAGGGGCTTCTTTCAGACCATACAGTGCTTTGTGTAACTTGCAGACCATATCCCTTTTGTCTGGATCCATAAAACCTTTAGGTTGCTCAATGTAGACTTCTTCATCAAGAATACCATTCAGAAATGCAGATTTTATATCCATCTGATATACCTTAAATCCTTTATGTGCTGCATATGAAAGTAGAGTCCTTACACCTTCTAATCTTGTAATAGGAGCAAAAGTCTCTTCATAATCTATACCTTCTTCTTGAGAATATCCTTTACATACCAATCTTGCTTTGTTTCTTGATACTTGACCATCTTCATTCAACTTATTTCTGAATACCCATTTTGTCCCAATTACATTTTTATCTTTAGGCCTAGGTACAAGAGTCCATGTCTTATTTTTCTCTATTTTCTCTATTTCTTCATTCATAGCCTCAATCCAACTTTCATTTTCCAATGCATCTTTGACATTTTTAGGTTCAAAATCAGCAAGTAAACATGTACCTTTTAGTTTATTCCTTGTCATAGTGCCATCTGATTTGTTTCCAATAATCTGATCTGGTGTATGATGCTTCCTGACATACTTGGCCAATACAAGTTCCTTTCTTCTTGAATGAGTTACATTGTCATCTTCTTGAATTTCATCTTCAGGTTCAGTTTGTTCCACATTTCATAGGTAGTTGTGTAGTCTTTGATCTCATCAAATTCTTCATAGCTAAGGGCTGATGCAATATCTATCATCATGGTGTTATGGTTCTTTTTCTCTACAATGTCTTCAACAGTTAATGTGCCAGTAGGAATAGTATATTCTTGATCAATATATTTGCATCCTGAATCACCAATGGAAGCCAGATGAAGTCTCATGAGACCTTGCCATGCTGAAAAGTTATCTCTGTTAAGCCTTGGAATTTCTCTCTTGTAAGACATCCTAATCTTTAGCTTAGGTCCTTAAAACCCTTCCTGCAAGCACCAAAAGCTCTGATACCAATTGTTGGAAATATAGATGTAGTAACTGAGAGGGGGGGTGAATCAGTTAACCACAAAATATTAAATTATTTACTACTGACATACAGTGAAATGCTGAAATTTGATAATTGCAAAGAGTGTTAATTATAACTATTCTTAAGCATTCATCAGTGATTAACATGCATGAATAAAGAAAATACCATGAACACAAGAGACACTAGATTTAACGTGGGAACCCAATATGGGAAAAACCACAAATGTAACTAGTTACTGATTTTCACTCTTCTGAAGTGATGCCCTATTAGGAGCCAACCCGGTAAAAGGTTACAAAACACACTATTAGGTGTGACCTTGTTAGAGGATTTAATCACCCTGCTAGGAGTGGCCTTGTAAGAGGTCTTGAAATAATTCAATAGAACTATCACCTTGTTAGAGGATTTACAAAATGGCTGTTAAACCAACTTGGTTAGGAGATTTTGAAATCACTTCTACAATGGTAAGAAAGTAACAATGAAGTGACCTGAATAGTGATGCAACTGAATTGCTGATTACAGATCTCTGTTATACTTCACTAGATCCTTCCTGATCAAATATATCTCTGCTGCTCTTCAAGGATATCTAACCATCCTTCAAAATTTGCTCATACTATTCTTCTCTTTCTTCTTTTTGCTTGCTCATAATTCACAACTTGACCTTCTATATATATACCATTCAGATTGTCAAGTTGGCACTAATAATTATTACAAACTTCACTAATCATTACAACAGTCGGCTGGAATAAACCAACTTTATTTCTCAAATTGACAAAATCCTTTACTGGGCTGACCTTGCTCGGTAAACATTAATCCGAAGAAGATTTCCTTTGGCGACCGAGAGAACTCGGTAAGTACTACGAATTCTTCAACATCCTTTGGAGACCAAGTGAACTCGGTAGACAATAACTTTCCTTTGATAATCGAGGAAGCTCGGTTAACACTATTTTCTGCCATACTTTTCTTTTGACACCCGAGAGGTCTCGGTAGACACTGGTAACTACTTTGCTGACCGATTGAGCTCGGTAGACATTGGGAACTACTTTGCTGACTGACTGAGCTGGGTAGACACTAGGAACTACTTTTCTGACCGACTGAGCTGACAATTGATATGACATCTATGTTACATCAAAGACAACACATAATCATTCCAACAATCTCCTTTAGACAATTGTATCCAACACTTACTATGGCTTCTTGCGCTTGGGTTTTCTCTTGCTTCTCCTTCAATAGATATATAGTTAGATTTCCCCAACACACAATATATTGAGTTTCAGCATGCTTCCTATATTGATCACCCATACCTCTTATGTATAACTCCATCTTAACTTTCCATTATATGTAGTTATCTTTTGTGAACTTGGGAGCCTCCTTTATAAACATCTTGTCAATCAGATATTTACCTCAAGAAGTTAAAATTATCGCCAAGAGGACCTAGGATATGAGACCAATTATAATAATAATAAGGCCCTAAGATTACTAAGAAGGGGGGTGAATCATTAATCTACTAATAAACACAAATATGAACTGATAAAACTTATTCTTCAAAAATTGACCACATGCATGTAGTAAATAACTTTTACTTATGATAAACATACATCAAAAATTAAGCATCCACATAAATTCAACACATAGAACTAGAGTTTTTATTATGGAAAAACAACTTGTGAAAAATGACAATGGGGATGGTACTCACTAAGAAAAATGTACTCTACTGGAGCACGCCTAGTTAAGAGCTTACTCATGTTAAAATATTACAATCATGTCTAGTTAAGAAAACACCCTATTAAGAGCCACATGGTTAAGGGACTTACCTCTAGCCAGGTTAGGATATTTACCCTATTAGGAGTAGCCTTTTTGGTGGGCTTCAGAGACTAACTAAAGTGCCACCTTGTTAAAGTATTTTACAAAATATCTATTACGATCTACCTGGTTAAGGGATTTAACCTATTACAACTGTTAGGGAACAACAAGAATAATAATTTGAGAATATCAAATTTCTCTTCTTATAGTATAGATTTAGTTCAATCTCAATCACTTCTTCACATATAGAATATCTAAACACTACAATAACACTCTTGTATTCACAATATGCCTCTTACGCATAATTCCCCTAATACATAAAAAATATATAAAATATGTTTTTCACTAACTAGGTCGGCTAAGACCCAAATTATATTTGAATTGAATTATTACAATTAATTACCACTAGATCCTTCACCCCTAAAATATATTAGCAATTAATAATTACAATTTCAATTTCGTGTTGCCCTCTAGATCCTTTGCACCATCAATTTGATAAGGAAAAGTCAAACATATTACACTTCACTAGGTTCATGCACCTCTTCATTAATTATCAATCAAATCAACCAATAATAATCATACCTAATACTTCACGTCATCTTAGACACATCATCACATAGTTTGGAAGACTTAACCATCTTTGCAAAGGGTAAAAGCACAATCAGGTGTCACCTTTTAGGCTAACTTATCAGCACGGCTGAATTTTAGTATTTCTAACTAAAAATTAATTTTGCTAAAACATATGGTCTAGCTAGATTCATTATAGCTAAGTTAGATAAGTTCTTTAACTTTTCCAATTGGAAATTTCTATTAAATGCACATTTTATACCACTTTGGGTCTAGTTACCATAAAAATAAAATTATTTCAGAAAAGTGGCATTTCAATAACTCCTAATCTTTTTAATGATATTTTTTAAAAAATAAAAAAATACCCTTTTGTAGAGATCAGAGTCAAGAATATCCTCATATATATTTTATAGTGTTTTTATTAGACATAGTTTATTGTAATTAAAAAATATTGCAAGTAGGTATTTTAACAGTCAAGGAGATGTTGATTCGGAGAAAGAAAAAATAGTAAATCATATTAAATAAATTTTAAAAATATATGGTGCACTAGAAAAGAGAGAGTCCTCTTCAAGAACATATATTTCTTTTTTGATTAGGATAGATTTTTATGAAAAATATGTTGCGAGATGAAAACTATCGATTTCAGTGAGTTAGAATTTGAATTGTTATAAAAGATAAAATATCAATCACAAACTAATTTTTATTTCTTCATGCACTAGCTATATATGTCATCTATGACATATTTTGAAATTAGGGGAAAAAATGTTTATTTACATATAATTTTTTGGTGGGAACTAGACCCCTAATTTTCAGCATTTTTTAGCAACTGAAAAATTGTCTTAAACAATTTTAAAAACATATCAATTCTTATTAAAAAAAATTATTAAAAATATCAATCATAAACTTCATCCATTTTATCACATTTAATTAGTTTACATCATCTTCAAATTCTAGACATAAATGTCATTTTTATACTATTGAAGTTGAACATCTTGGACTTTTCTAGTCTTTTCCTTTGTAAAAGGGTGATAGCTTATTGTGATTTTACCCCAAACTAATCTTCCATTACCGGTTAAGGATCTAATTTATTGTTCTTCACTATACTTTTCCTTCTTCATTGTCTTGAACTTTAGAATCTTCTGACTCTATCCACTAATCATAAATATTGATGTGATTGCAATATAAATCCAATAATGTAATTAAAATCACATAACTCATACCACAACACCTGATTCCATTCCTATGGAACACGTTGATCAAATCTTTCTTCTCTACTTCTTCACTACTAAACCAATTTCTTGTCTTCATCACACTAATTGTAACCTTCATAAAACTTATCACACACATGTGAAATCATAGCTATAGAATTTTACAGACTGCTAGAACATATGTGCCAAACCACATACCATAACTCAAAACATAACTCTCAATTCATCTTCTTCATCATAACTTGGTATATCAAGAACATAGTCAACCAACAACACCTAAGTTGACATCAATGACGACAATATAACTAAAAAAAACATCATCAATCCATGAACATATTTACTCATCCCATATGCATCATTTATGCTACCAAAAAAATTATTCACTATCTTGGTTTCTCTATAGGCATGGGAAACAAAAGAATTTTCAAAAGAATAAAAATTATATTTTGATAACTTGATCCAGAAATCAATAGTCCAAGCTAACTTATATTTTTTCTTTAATACATTGAATAATTTTATTTGAGTCTCCTTCATCCTAACACATTTTTAATTAAGTTGGTGAGAAAGACTAAGACCTTGAATGTCCCCTATGGCTTTAGCAAGGTGATTGGTATGGATATCCAAGGGGAGTTCCACCATTTAAATAAGCATGCCTTTCTCATCTCTATAGTGTCTAGATGTGTTGCAATGATATTAAGATTTTATTATTTACATATGCTCAATCTACAATGTTTAATTCTCTAATCATGGCATATTATTTTTCTACCAATGATTATAGCCTATGTGTGTGGAAACCATTTATGATGGTTAGTGGTTATGTTTATACAAGGTTGGTGTATGAATTGTCCACTTAGACCCAGCCACATGATCAACTCTCTTCTTGGGCCCTTCCCATTAGGAGAGGGAGAAAATTTCTCTCACATGTTGAGTTAATGGCCATATGGTTACCAAATCCTTGCCCCTTGGTACTCAAGAGGTGTGGATTGTTTTTCACCTTTTGGCAAAGCTAATAGGGAAATTTCTTAAAAGGGCCATATCTTGGACATCTAGAATCAATTTCTGGAAACCTTGAAGCATCATCACAAATGTGATTCCATGAACTATTCATTGGTACAATTTTTCTCTTGATTTTTTTCCCTTTGAATAAGTTCAGCATCTTTTATAAGAAGTTTCATTGTAGAGAAATTAGATCCAATGTCCATACATGTCTTTTAGGGATTTTACACACATATTCCTCTATTTATTTCTACTCTCACTAAATTATAAAGTTCAATTGGGGTTGTGTTGAGATTTGGATTTCCAATCACATCTTTTTGAAAGTGAGACTTCCTCCATGACAAAAAAGAAATATTTGATATTCTTTCCTTATGTGTATTTGTAACTTGATGCACACCCTTTTCTCAGTTGTAGATACATTTTTGGTCCCTTATGCATAGCATAGTGACATCATTTCAATGGATCTATCTTGTATCACCTACATCATAATTATAGGGGCTATTATATTTTTTTTGCTAATGCTTCCTTGGTTTTTCTTAAAACACATTGAGACACTCTTACATTCCTTGTTTTGGAGGCTCCTTGGTTTATCTTGAACTGTGTTGCAACACTTTTGTATTCATTTTAGATGATTGTACCTACATTTTCAACTTGACTAAGAAGTAACAATGATATCACTCAAATAAATTCATTTATTGTGTAGTGAAGATCATTCATGCATATTCATGTGTCATTTGTATCTTTGATCAATAGATGTTAGTGCTATAATTTCCACTTGATCCTTGTTTGAGAAGTTCCATTTAGAGAACTTGTACACATTTTTGTCTTCTTGATCATCATTTTTTAGAGGATATGATTAGATATAGCACCATATCATTGATCAACAATAGTCTATACATTCTTTGTTCTTCAATGATGTTCATGTTCATAATTTTAGGATATCTTTTTGAAGGCTTCTTAAACTTCATGTTCTCTTTTTTAGAGAATATTTTTCTCCCAGTGGGTTTTTGATGGAATATGGATGAAGTGACTGAGAGGGGGGGGGGGTGAATTAGTCAACCATAAAACACTTCTCTATTAATTCTTTCTAGATCTCTTAGGATATCTTAACAATGTTATCTGTTTTAGCACTCGGTAAATAGATTGCAGTAACTTTGAAGATGCAGAAAGTATTAGAAAAATTATCTTTAGATATTCATCAGCACATGTATATGATTGAGAAAGCAATTAAGAACACAAGAGACACAAGATTTAACGTGGAAACCCAATATGGGAAAAACCACCAATGTATCTAGATACTGATTTTCACTTTTCTGAAGTGATGCCCAGTTAGAAGCCAACCCGGTAAAAGGTTACAAAACACACTGTTAGGTGTGACCTTGTTAGAGGATTTAAAACACCCTGCTAGGAGTGGCCTGGTAAGAGGTCTTGAAAACAATTCAATGGAATTGTCACCTTGTTAGAGGATTTACAATATGGTTGTTAAACCAACTCGGTTAAGAGATTTAGAATTCACTGTTACAATGATAAGAAGGTAACAATGAAAAATGACCTGTATAATAATGCAACTGTCTTGCTGATTACAGATCTCTGTTCTGCATAAGTTTGATCCTTTCTGATCGAATAAATCTCTGCTGCTCCTCAAGGATATCTGAACATCCTTCACAAATTCGCATATACCTTTCCTTCTTTTCTTCTGTAAATCTTCTACTGTGTATATTTTATTTTCACATTTGACCTTTTATTTATATGATTTTGGATTTGTCAAATCGACATTATTTAGTATAACAGTCGGCTGAATTAAGCAAACTCTATTTGCAAAAAAAATCCTTCAAGGGCCGACAGTGCTCGGTGACCATAACTTTCTGTAATCTTTTGGAGACCGAGGGAACTCGGTAAACACCGACAATCTTTTCCTTCGATAACCGACTGAACTCGGTAAACACTAAACTTTCTTCGGTGACCGACTGAACTCGGTAAATACTAAACTTTCTTCGATGACCGACTGAACTCGGTAAATACTAAACTTTCTTCGATGACCGACTGAACTCGGTAAACAGTAAACTTTCTTTGGCAACCGAGTGAACTCGGTAGACACTGCTTTTCTTCGATAACCGAGTGGACTCGGTAAGCACTAATATTCCTGTCTGGCAGACCGACTAAGCTCGGTAGTAACTGGTTGCAGCGGACTATGACATAGTGTGACATCAAAGACAATACATAATTGAGTAGCAATTTCCTTCAGACAATTGTTTCCAACAATCTCCCTCTTTGGCATTGATGGCAACACAATATGTCATAGCATAATAAATTTGAAAGAGTTAGCTCGGTTCAGATTCAAATCTCCCTCTATCAGCAAACTTCCTGTATCCTGAAAATTCTTCCTTCTGACTATTGAAAATTTCTTGAAAATAATAACAAAGACATAGCAAACACTCCCTCTTTGACAACACATGCCAAAGACAATTCACATATTACCGGTGAAAATTAATGTACCTCAAGTACTGATTCATATGCAATGATTCCTTTAATATGCTGCATCAACAAGTTGATTTTCAATCATGTTCTGGTTGATGCACCACTAAAACTGTATTTAGTGAGCCTCGGATAGGGGAATGACCCCTAACTTACCTCTTAGATACACAAATGCATCCTTAGGTAATGGTTTGGTAAAAATGTCTGCAATCTGTTCTTTTGTATGAATATATTCTAATCTGATTTCCTTGTCCTGCACCAATTCTTTGACAAAGTGATATTTAATAGCAATGTGCTTGGTTTTGGAATGCATCACTGGATTCTTAGAAATGTTTATTGCACTGGTATTGTCACAAAATATAACAATTGGTTCTTTGATTTCAACCTTCATACCTTCTAATAGCTGTTTAAACCACACAATATTTGAACAGTTTACTGCAGCTACAACATATTCTGCTTCAGCTGTGGATTGAGATGTGCAATTCTGCTTTTTACTAGTCCAAGATACCAGTCTTTTTCCAAGAAAAAATGCTCCACCACTTGTGCTTTTTCTGTCATCAATGTTTCCTGCCCAATCAGCATCAGTAAACACTTTCAAGTCTAGATTGCCTCCAAATTTATACCACAAACCATATTCTTCAGTTCCTCTTAAGTATCTTAAGATTCTTTTGATTGCCATCATGTGATTTTCCTTAGGTTTTGCTGAGAATCTAGCTACTATACCAACTGCTAAGGCAATATCAGGTCTTGTATGTACTACATACTGTAATTTTCCAATCATAGATCGGTATAGGGTCTGATCAACTTCTTTTGAATCATCATTTTTGGTAAGTTTCAGTCCAGTACACATGGGTGTACCAACTGGTTTTGAATCTTCCATACCAAACTTCTTAAGTATCTCCTTAATGTATTTGGATTGAGTAATGTATATACCATTCTTGCTTTGCTGAATTTGAAGACCAACAAAGAATTTTATTAAACCAAACATAGACATTTCAAATTCTCTATTCATTTGCTCTGAAAATTCTTTGCACTGATCCTCATTTCCTGTAAATATAGTATCATCCACAAATATTTCTGCCAATACAATTTTGTCATCCGGTCCTTCTTTAATATACAGATTGCTGTTATCATTAGCTCTTTTGAAATTAATCTGAATCAAATAGTTATGGAGTCTTTCATACCATGCTCTAGGAGCTTGTTTTAAACCATACAATGCTTTGTGTAACCTGCAGACCATGTCCCTTTTATCTGGATCAAAAAAACCTTCAGGTTGTTCAATGTAGACTTCTTCATCAAGAATTCCATTGAGAAATGCAGATTTTATATCCATCTGATATACCTTAAATCCTTTGTGTGCTGCATAAGCAAGTAGAGTTCTTACACCTTCTAGTCTTGCAACAGGAGCGAAAGTTTCTCCATAATCTATACCTTCTTCTTGAGAATAACCTTTACATACCAGTCTAGCTTTGTTTCTAGATACTTGACCATCTTCATTCAGCTTATTCCTGAATACCCATTTTGTTCCAATTACATTCTTATCTTTAGGTCTAGGTACAAGAGTCCAAGTTTTGTTCTTTTGTATTTGTTCTAATTCTTCATTCATTGCTTCAATCCAACTTTCATTTTCTAATGCATCTTTGATATTTCTAGGTTCAAAATCAGTAAGTAGACATGTACCTTTTAGCTTGCTTCTTGTCATAGTACCATCTGATTTGTTTCCAATGATTTGATCTGGTGTATGATGTCTTCTGACATATTTGGCTAGTATAGGTTCCTTGCCTTTTGAATGATTCATGCTGTTGTTTTCTAGGATCTCTTCTTCAGGTTGCTCGGGCTCGGTAGATATTTGCTCGGTAACTTTAGGCTGAGACTCGGTCTGAATTTCTTCCTATGACTCGGTTTGAACCTCTTCCTGTGACTCAGTAACTGTGCTCGGCTTGGTAGATATAGTTTCCTTATTGATAGTTGTGTCTGCCAATGTTTCAGGTTCAATGTAAATGAATCTTCTGTAGTTCTCAGGTTCCCTTTTGCTTTCTTCCTCAGTCTTTTCTGCAAACTCATCAAATTTTACATGTATACTTTCTATGACTTTGTGAGTAGATAAGTTCAGACATTTGTATGCCTTGCTTTTGCTAGAATATCCTAGGAATATTCCTTCATCACTTTTCACATCAAATTTATTTCTTCTGGATTCTTTTAAGATATAACACTTGCTACCAAATATTTTCATGTAACTTACATTAGGTTTATAGCCATACCATAATTCATAAGGAGTTTTGAATGTGTCTTTCTTCAGTTGTACTCGGTTCAAGGTATGAACTGCAGTGCTGATAGCTTCCTTCCAGTACTTTATAGCGATGTTGTTTTCTATCATTAGAGTCCTTGCACAATCCATAATAGATCTGTTTCTTCTTTCTGCTATTCCATTCTGCTCAGGAGTTCTAGGAGCTGATACCTATCTTTTGATTCCTCTTTCAATGCAGAAGTTGTTAAAATCATGGGAGATGAATTCACCACCTCTGTCTGATCTTAAGCATTTCAATCTTTTCCCTGTTTCTTTTTCTACTCTTGCTAAGTACCATTTGAACTTTTCAAATGCTTCTAATTTTTCTCTTAAATACATAATAGTCATCATTCTAGAATAATCATCAACATAAAGAATAAAGAATTTATCTCCAGTATAGCTTTGTATTCCAATAGGTCCACATAAATCAGTATGCACAATTTCCAAAATTTATTTAGATTGATAGTTCTTACTCTTGAAACTAGTTTTACTCATTTTGCCAATCTGACAATTCTTACATAGACCAGTGTCAGGTTTCTTCAAAGTAGGAATGCCTCTAACCTTCTTGAATTTGCTTATTTTTATCATGTTATCAAAATTCACATGACATAACCTTTTGTGCCATAGCCAACTTTCTTCTATTTGAGCAATAAAGCATGAATATTCATTGAGATCAAGATAAAATAAGTTACCTTTTGTTTGTTTGCCTGATCCAATGAGTTTTCCTTTTCCATCCAGCAGTCTTGCTTGACCATTCATGAATTCAACCTTGAAACCAGTGTTGATTAGCTGTGCTACACTCAGAAGATTATGTTTTAGTCCTTCAACCCAGTAGGCATTATCACATATGAGTTCTTTGGTTAATGAGATTCTTCCTTTTCCTTTTATACAACAAGGTTCATTGTTTCCAAATCTTACATTACCATTGTCACAGTCTTCTAGATATTCAAATTTTGTCTTGTCACTAGTCATGTGGTGTGAACATCCACTGTCTATTATCCATATATCATCTTTGCTTATATGAGAAATAAGTGCCATCTTATCTTCATCATCATCAGATTCATCTTTTATAGCAATAAAGACAATTTCTTCTTCACTATCATCAGAATCTTTAGCCATAAAACATGATTTCTTACCTTTATCCTTGTTTGGGCACCTAGCTACAATATGTCCAATTTCTTCACATGAAAAATAGATTAAAGGAGTTTTACCTTTATACTTACCTTTCCCTCTAGAGTACTTCTTTGCAAGTAATGCTTCTACAATTTCAAGATCACTATCAGAACTTTCTTTTGATTCTTCTTCACTTTCTGACTGAACTTCTTTAATTTTCTTGTTCTTCTTTAGTGAAACCTTGGCCTCAAATGCTGATTCAATATTTTTGGGACTAGGAACATATTTGTCATAGTTGTCTAATTCAAAAGCTGTCAATCTTCCAACTAAAGCATCCAAAGTTATATTGTGGTTTGTTTCACATCTTCTTTCTTGAATAGCTGATACTCTTATTGCATAGATAGGGAGTAATGTTCTGAGTACCTTACTTATAACAGTCTCATCTGAGATTGTTCCTCCGGAAGCTCTAATTGCACTTACACTTGCTTTGATTCTTTCAACATATTTTGCAATGTTTTCATCTTCCTTCATATTCATCTTGTCAAACTGTCCTCTTAGGCTTTCTGCTTTGGCTCTTTTCACATTTGCATCACCACCATATATTTTCTTCAGTGCCACCCACATTTCATATGCAGTAGTGCAGTCTTTAATATCATCAAATTCTTCATAGCTGAGAGCAGATGCAATGTCTATCATCATGGTGTTGTGAGTCTTTTTATCTGCAATGTCTTCAACAGTTAATGCGCCATTAGGAATTGTGTACTCTTCATCAATGTATTTGCATCCTGAATCACCAATGGAAGCTAGATGAAGTCGCATGAGACCTTGCCATGCTGAAAAGTTATCTCTGTTAAGCTTTGGAATTTCCCTCTTGTAAGACATCCTGATCTTTAGCTTAGGTCTTTGAAACCCTTCCTACAAGCACCAAAAGCTCTGATACCAATTGATGGAATATGGATGAAGTGACTGAGAGGGGGGGGGGTGAATCAGTCAACCATAAAACACTTCTCTATTAATTCTTTCCAGATCTCTTAGGATATCTTACCAATGTTATCTGTTTTAGCACTTGGTAAATAGATTGCAGTAACTTTGAAGATGCAGAAAGTATTAGCAAAATTATCTTTAGATATTCATCAGCACATGTATATGATTGAGAAAGCAATTAAGAACACAAGAGACACAAGATTTAACGTGGAAACCCAATATGGGAAAAACCACCAATGTATCTAGATACTGATTTTCACTTTTCTGAAGTGATGCCCGGTTAGAAGCCAACCCGGTAAAAGGTTACAAAACACACTGTTAGGTGTGACCTTGTTAGAGGATTTAAAACACCCTGCTAGGAGTGGCCTGGTAAGAGGTCTTGAAAACAATTCAATGGAATTGTCACCTTGTTAAAGGATTTACAATATGGTTGTTAAACCAACTCGGTTAAGAGATTTAGAATTCACTGTTACAATGATAAGAAGGTAACAATGAAAAATGACCTGTATAATAATGCAACTGTCTTGCTGATTACAGATCTCTGTTCTGCATAAGTCTGATCCTTTCTGATTGAATAAATCTCTCCTGCTCCTCAAGGATATCTGAACATCCTTCACAAATTCGCATATACCTTTCCTTCTTTTCTTCTGTAAATCTTCTACTGTGTATATTTTATTTTCACATTTGACCTTTTATTTATATGATTTTGGATTTGTCAAATCGACATTATTTAGTATAACAGTCGGCTGAATTAAGCAAACTCTATTTGCAAAAAAAATCCTTCAAGGGTTGACAGTGCTCGGTGACCATAACTTTCTGTAATCTTTTGGAGACCGAGGGAACTCGGTAAACACCGAAAATCTTTTCCTTCGATAACCGACTAAACTCGGTAAACACTAAACTTTCTTCGGTGACCGACTGAACTCGGTAAATACTAAACTTTCTTCGATGACTGACTGAACTCGGTAAATACTAAACTTTCTTCGATGACCGACTGAACTCGGTAAACACTAAACTTTCTTTGGCAACCGAGTGAACTCGGTAGACACTGCTTTTCTTTGATAACCGAGTGGACTCGGTAAGCACTAATATTCCTGTCTAGCAGACCGACTGAGCTTGGTAGTAACTGGTTGCAGCGGACTATGACATAGTGTGACATCAAAGACAATACATAATTGAGTAGCAATTTCCTTCAGACAATTGTTTCCAACAGTTTTCTCCTTTTCTTTGGCTATGAGATATTTTATTATAGTTGTACATGGGTACCTAATATATCTTTTTTTTTTGGGACCCATAAAAAATCTCTATTGCATACTCCCTAAGTTACACTTAGGGTTGTGTTGGAGTAAATGGTGTTTTACTAGTATAATATATACTTAAATTTACTTAGATAAAGATATTTATTAGGTACATGGATATTATTGAGTCCTATTTGGACCCTAACTCATCCTAAAGAATATAGTTAATTTTATTTAGAGCTCTACTTCCTCTAGGTTGAGACACGTATCTCAATCTTACCCATTCTTTCTAATTTATCTTGCCTATTTAAGCAGAGCCTTTGAACATTTTTACTCACCTCATTTACAATATATTTCATGTGTTGAAGATCTCTTTTCTAGAGGATGTCTATAGATTGGCTCCTGGGTATAGCATTAGCTCATGTGGATGATGACAGTGGATGTTATTTTCCTCCACTGATTCCTTCTACATGAGGTGACTCAAAGACATGGTAGGTATAGTGAAATTGTTACACCCACACTTACAAAAATCATATGTGATATTGTGAAGCTATAAAAATTAGATCCCTCTTTCCCTTCTTAGGGAAATAGATTTTTTTTCAATACCTATAGATTTCCATAATTTCTCTACACTCAAATATCTCATCTCTCTTATTTTCAAGTATCTCATGAAGTGGATATTTAATATAATGAACAAAACCATCTACTAGGTTGCACCCACAAAAATGTTTCCTCATTGCAGATTCATAGCCCACAATAAGAAGAAGATAAGACCAAGGAACCTGCTTACTATGAGAAATTCATCACTTCTATAGATGAAATGGTTGTGGCCATCTTTTCTCTCTTCATTCTTCTACCAGCCAAAATAGGCAACAAAGATTTATTGGACAAATACAATGCAAAATATCTTGCCAAGGCTAAAATCAAATTTAAACTTGAATCGAATAAAATTATACTTGAAAAGAATTTTGACACTCTTTTTCTTCCCAAGATTGTGATATCAGACACCTACATAGAAGTAATGATGAGGAATATAGTGGTGTTGGAATTCAATGAAGATACTCATCCCTAACACATGGCACTGGCTAAATGGTTGATTATTTGCACCCTTCATAGCTAGTGTCATTACTTATGTCCGTCTAACTTTTGTCTTTGTCACAAAAAACTACATCCCCTGAAAACTGATACTTTCTATATTAAGGAAGAGTTCATTCCCCATATTAAGGCACGGTTAAGTTTTTATATGAAATAGATGGGTGCATTCATTTACTTTATAAAAGTGAACATATTTTTAAATGAAAAATCTAAAAAAAGAATGCACATTCATTTATTTTTATAGAAAATTAGTTGATTCTGAAAAGGAAAAATGGTAAATTATATTTGTATGTGGTAAATTATAATTTTTAAATTTTTTATTTCTTCATTACATTTTATTGAATTAATATTTTAAATTAATAGTTAATATGTAAAATAATATTTAAATTTTTTTTTAAAATTAAATAATTAGTGGGGAGTTTACAATATGTTAATTTGAACATGAATTTTGTGAATTGAATTTTTTAATTTTTTTAAAGATTAAAAAATAGGTGCATGATTATTTTTTCTAAATATAAAATTTACTCATTTGAATATTATTTTTATTTGTAAAGCATATTTGTTTGCTATTGTTCATTTTATAAAAGAAAATCTTTCCAAATATAAGAATAAATATCAAGACAATAAGTCTTACATTTTAAATTCTATATAATTTAGATTTTTGTAAATAAATTCAAATTATATGTAGAATTTACTAATTGAAATGTTTAATATAAGCATAAAAATAAATAATTTTTTAGTTAAATGCAATTACTTTGTTATTACATTTTATATATTTAATTTAATAATATAACCCAATCCAATCTTTAAACATTATTTTCCCCTAATATCAAAATATCAAAATATTATTATTTTAAATTAAAATTAATTATAAAAATTCAAGAAGTAAAAAAAGCAATTATAATAACGAGAGAAATTGTACTAATAAGTGGTGGGGGGGGGGGGGGGAGATAATTAACTGAACCTAGTCTTTTTTGAAACACTTCTACTAATTCAATTCATTAATGACCTTGAAAATAAAACTCTTCTATTATTTCCTTCTAGGTAATCCAATATAAATTCTATCCTATTACCTTATATACTATATAATCTAATGAATGTCATTAAAAATATTCATTTATGAATTGGTCAACTAAAAGAGTAAAATGTCTTTTATTTTATAATCATAAACCAAAAGAATAAAATGTCTTAGTTTTATAATATTGCACTACCCCATAGGATATCACACACTAATGAGTTTGACTCAAAAACTACATAGTTGAATCCTAATAGCAATACACAATGTGACTTCTAATGGAAAACATCTCCTACTTATCAATGGATGACCTTAAGGGGTTCTTATGTGTTCCATTCATTCTCATGAGAGATGGGTTCTTTTGAATCACTGCTCATGAAACATGGGTCAATGAGTTTGACATAAAAACTACATTGTTGAATCTTGATAGCAATATCACAATTTGAATTTCTATGGAAAATATATCATACTTATCAATGGATGAGCTTAAGGGGATGCTAAGTTTTCCATTCACTCTCATGAGGGATGAGTTCTTATGAAATGCTACTCAAGAAATGCGGATCATACATGTTTGAATCCTGATGGCAATATCAAAATTTGACTTGCAATGGAAAACACCTCCTACTTATCAATGAATGAGCTTAAGAGGATTTCTAATGAATGGTTTATAAGGAAAACCACTTATTGAAGGTTTTTCAAATGGAGTTGCAAGAAAAGTGGGCTTAACTATGGAGGAAACTCCAAAGTTAAGCACACTTGAGCTAGAGTAGTATTGGGATGGGTGACCTCTTGGGAAGTTCTAATGCTTCATCTATGTGAGAATCAACTAGATGCAATGGCTAAGTGTTCTATTAATTCTTATGATACATGGGTTCTTATGAACCACTACTCATGAAACATGGGTCAATGAGTTTGACTCAAATACTATATAGTTGAATGCTGATAGAAATATCACAATTTGACTTGCTATGGAATATATCTCCTAATTATCAATGGTTGAGCTTAGGGGGATTTCTATTGAATGGTTCATAAGGCACAACACTTTGTCAAGGTTTTGCAAATGGGGTTGCAGGAAAAGTTGGCTCAATTGGAGAGGAAACTCCGTAGTTAAGTGCATTTTAGCTGGAGTAGTACTGGGAAAGGAGGCCACCCAATAAGTCTTGATGCTTCACCTCTATGAGCATCACCTAGATGAAATTAGTACTAAGTGTTCCATTCATTATCATAAGAGATGTGTTCATGTGAACCAATACTCATGAAAAATTGGTCAATGAGTTTGACCAAAAACTACACAGTTGTATTTATATTATTGATTATCAATATTACATAATTATTTATCTTTACAATTTGAAATTTATAGAATTACTAGATGGATTTTATGACTATGTAAGAATAACCTTTAATAAATTCTCTATTTATCTATATATAATTTAAAATTATGTATTAAAATATAAATTCTATTTAAATTTGAAATCTAGAACCTATTTTTATTAATAGCTATTCTTGTAGTAGTAATGTTCAGTAATAATTGAGGATATAGAATAGTTTTAATGTTTTGACATTTATTATATTAAATTAATATGAGTATGGACTCCATGTAATGTAAATGATGGAAAACCAAAGTTAGGAAATATCTTAAAAAATGACATCTACCAATCATAATATTAGTGGTCTTCTATTACCTATTAAAAAAAACATTGGTGGTCTTTATGTGGGTTTAAGGGAGTCTTTAAAAGTCTAATTTTATATTATCATTATAAAACTAAAGACATTATATTCTTTTGATTCACCATTATAAAATTGAAGACATTTGACTCTTTTAGTTGACCAATTCATAAATGAATATTTTTAATGGCATTCATAAAATTATATAGTATATAGGATTTATGATAAAAAAATTATATTAGATTGTCTAGAAGAAAATAATAGAAGAGTTTTGTTTTCAAAGTAAGTAATAATAGAATTAGTAGTAGTGTTTGAAAAATGATAGGTTCAGTTAATTCTCTCCCCTTCCTTCTCTCCCCCTCCCCTACCACTTATTACTACAATTTCTCTCCTTATTACAATTGCTCTTTTTAATCAATTTTAATTTAAAATACTAATATTTCAATATTTTGATATTAAGAGAAAATAATATTTAAAGGTTACATTGGGTTATATTATTAAATTAAATATATAAAATGTATAAATAGTAAAGTAATTGTATTTAACTAAAAATTTATTCATTTTCATGTTTGTATTAAATGTTTCAATTAATAAATTCTACATATAATTTTAAATTGTTTACAAAAGTCTAAATTCTATAAAATTTAAAATGTAGGACTTATGTGTCTTGATATTTATTCTTATATGTGGAAATATGTTCTTTTATAAAATTAACAATAACAAATAAACATACTTTAAAAATAAATGAGTAAATTTTATATTTGGAAAAAGGAAACATGTACTTCAGTTTTTTAATCTTCAAAAGAAAATTGAAAAAGTCAATTGACAAAATTTATGTTCAAATCAACACATTGTATAAACTCTTACTAGTTATTATTTTTTTTAAATTATTTTATTTTTTTAATTTTAAATATTACTTTACATATTAATTATTACATTAAAATGTTAATTCAATAAAATGTAATAAGAAATAAAAAATAGAAATAATGATAAAAATTTAAAAATTATAATTTATCACATACAAATATAGTTGTAAAAAGTATTTACCTTTTAACTTTCCAAAGAGTCAACAAATTTCCTATAAAAATAAAGGAATGTACATTTCCAATTTTTTGTGAATTTTTCATTTAAAAAAAATCGCTCACTTTTAAATGACTCCGGAGACTAAACTCTGCCTTAATATCGAGAATGCCAGTTTTTAGGGGATGTACTTTTCTATGACAAAGATGGAAGTTGGACCGATGGAAGTAACTGCACTAACTATGACACAAATAATCAACCATTTAACTAGTGCCCAAACATGTGACATGGTATGTAGAGTTGATGGACTTCCTCATTGACACATCAGAGGATGTTGCCTTGATTTGAAATTACAAATTCATCATGTTGATCATGGATGACTATGTAACCAAGATGTGGGATGACATCAAAAAGCCTATGTTTTTGCAAGGTTTCTAGAGAAGGCCCAAGAACTGAAAGCTGGAATCAAGGAAACATTGATGAAGAATTATTACAAAGTGAAGTTTATAGATGGTGTCCATGTGTATGATTAAAGATGCAGTGCTTACATAAGCATCATCAAATCGAAGAGCATAGGTGTCATCCAATCTTGGTCTGAGATGCTCTATAGAGAGTATTTGTCATCACTGCAGAAGATGATCAGGGCAATAGCTGCAACCTATGTTGTGGGATTCACCATAATACAAATCAATTCTTCTTTTAGGACCCGTTTGGTGCATGGAATATGAGCTCTAATTCTGGAATTAGATATCCGGATAATGTAATTCCATGTTTGTGTCCATCCAAAAAATTGGAATTGGAATTTTGAAATTCCAATTTTCCCCCCAAAAATGGGCATTTCGTCTTCCACTCAAATAGGTGGAATTGGAAATTCCAATTTCCAATTCCAATTTTTATTAAACCAAATTTAATATTTCATGGGATCAGTGACTATAAGGATGTATATTATATTTCTATAAGGATGTATATGTAATGGCCTTCGAGATTGGACATGAGCTAGATAGATTCTAGAGTGTGTTGTCTGCCCCTGGCACGTCTCTTCATCTTCCGATCCTTGAGTGCATTATGCTAGAATGTTGGTTACGAATGTTTTGTGAGCTCTTCATAGATATGTTGGATGCATGACTTGATACCATGTCGGATGAAATGTTATGCATTGGGTTCTTGCATAAGTCATTTTGAGGTGATTTGTTCCTGAGTGCGGATTGGGTAAGCTTGTCAGATGAGTGAGTCATTGTTCCGAGGCTAGGCTAGATTTGGGATCGAGCTGAACTAGGCTAGATTTGGAATCGAGTAGAGTTGGGCTAGATCTGGATCTGAGCTGAGCTGGGCTAGATCTGGCAGATTGGATCGGAGATAATGATGAACTTGGAATCAGGTTGGCTAGCATATGAGTCAGGCTGGATCTCAAGTCAATCTAGGCGGGTGCGACATGAGTTTCTATGTCTCAATTGAAAAGGAATTGGATCCATGTCTATGCATTATTATCTGACCTAATGAGCGTGGGGCTATGTTGTGCATTGGGCCAACATAGTTGTGGTGTAGGATTATGTTGGGGATAGATCTGAGGAGTAAACTTGGGGCTGTGAGATGAGCTAGGTGTTGCATGGTTGTTCAGATTATATCGCGGGCTAGTTATTCATAGTTTTGGCGTAGGTGAGGCTTGGAGCTGAGATGAGGTGAAATCAACTCGGTCTAGGAATGGGAAGTTGGGTGACTTGGCCAGGATGGATTTAGGAATATTTGCAAGCTAGTGGTTCAACAAGCTGATTTAAAACTATGTTGACTTTGAGCTACATTGGATGCGGGTACGTAGGAGATTTTCATGAGATCAGCTCGTGCAGGCCACAAATCGAAACTTGGACATAGGTCCATATGCTGAGGGTGACTCGTAGGTTGGGAAGTTCTCTAGCTTACATCTTGAGGTGACTTGCTAGGTAAGAAGTCTTAGAGCTGAGTCCGTTGGAATGCTGTGTTGTATTTTAAGAAGTGAGCTGACTTATATTTTGCATAAGTCTTATTCATGCTTGTAGGGTTGAGGTGTAGTCTATACTAGATTTATTTGTAAGCTATTTGTTACGTCTAGAGGTAGTGCCACATGGGTGAAAACTTTGACCCCCTGACATCTGGTATCAGAGCAGTTTCATCGATAACTCTGATACTTGTCTTTTTGGTATGTCGGTATTAGAGGGTGATATGATGAATCAATTCATGGTGATTTGGTATATGACTTTGGCAAGTTTTTATTTCGATGATGGTTTGGTACCAGACTTGAGGAAGTTGATTTCGGTGAGCTGGTCTGGGTAAGTAAAAGTGAGTTGCACCAAGATTGCATATGATCTGGGCTTCCTTGGATTCTTGGCTAGGCTAAGGTCAAGTGAAGTCTTCTAGATGTACAATTCTAGCCTATGACTAGAGTCGAGCTACTTTTCCTAAGTTGAAGTTGGAAACTTTGAGGTGATTACTTAGGTATCCACAGCCAGAGATCAAATTATGGTGTTAAGCTCATTTAGTGCTCAAATGGATCTGGGTATTGAAACCGTGAGATGGGGATGCCTTTGTTTGATTGTGCTTGGTTGTCAGCCAAGTTTCAAATAAGTGAGCACGATGTGCTTGATCTTATCTTGAGGTGAGTTGAGTTGCTTTTTAGTGAAGGTGTGTGTCCCTTATATGTTGTGATTGGAACACATGAATTGGTTTTGTGTGACTTGGCATGGAATGCTAAGTTTTGTTATATAGTCGTGATTGCAAGTCATCATGATTCTTGTAACCTAGTACATCAAGTCATGTTTGAAGAGCTTTGTTGTGTCCAGTTGATTGAGTAAGTGGAAGGTGAATGCGGAGCATGAGGCTAGAACTACTCGACTATCTTTTGATGGTTAACCTAGGACAGATTTGTGTTGATGCATTAGGACCGAATTGGGTCTTGTGGATTACTTGGAACTACTCGAGATCCCAAGGCATTTTGAGTGATGGGTATCTTGATTGGGTTTTTGGACATGGCCTTGTGATTTGACTTCGCTAGAGCTAGGTGAGGCTCTTGGATTTCATTAAGTGAGACGATGTCTGATTAAGTGGATTGGAAATCTATGACCCCAGGATCGCCTTAATTGTGAGTTAGTTTTAATAAGAGCTTGAAGGGAGGATAGCTTCAGGAGTTGTAATTGGTGAAGTATCTGGACCTGAGCTAATCTAGATTGACTTGGATAGAATCTTAAGTCGGATATTTGTTATGGACTAAGTTTGGATGGTGTCATTTTGTGTGATTTGAGTTGAAGTCATCAGTTGGTTTTTGCAAGGGATTTTGTAACCTAGAAGTTTGATGTTTACAAGCGTCGAGGACGTCACTTGTAGTTAAGTGGGGAAGGGTGTAATGGCCTTCAAGATTAGACCTGAGCTAGACGGATTCTAGAGCATGTTGTCTACCCCTGGCACGTCTCTTCATCTTCTGATCCTTGAGTGTGCAATGGCTTAAGGATGCATTATGCTATAATGTTGGTTACAAATGTCTTGTGAGCTCTTCATGAATATGTTGGATGTACAACTTGATACCATGTCAGATGAAATGCTATGCATTGGGTTCTTGCATAAGTCATTTTGAGGTGATTTTTTCTTGAGTGCGGATTGGGTAAGCCTGTCAGATGAGTGAGTAATTGTTATGAGGCTAGGATAGATCTTGGATCGAGCTGAATTGGGCTAGATTTGGAATCGAGCTAAGCTGGGCTAGATCTGGATCCGAGCTGAGCTAGGCTAGATCTGGTAGATCAGATCAGAGCTAATGATGAACTTGGAATTGGGTTGGCTAGCATATGAGTCAGGCTAGATTTCAAGTCAATCTAGGTGAGTTCGACGTGATTTTCTATGTCTCAATTGAAAAGGATTTGGATCCATGCCAATGCATTGTTATCTGACCTGATGAGTGTGGGTCTATGCTGTGCGTTGGGCCAACATAGTTGTGGTGTAGGATTACGTCAAGGATAGATCTGAGGAGTAAACTTGGGGTAGTGAGATGAGCTAGGTGTTGCATGGTTGTTTGAATTATGTCACGGCCTAGTTACTCATAGTTGTGGCATAGGAAAGGCTTGGAGTCGAGCTGAGGTGAAATTGACTAGGTCTAGGAATGGGAAGTCAAGTGACTTGGCTAGGATGGATTTGGGAGTATTTGTGAGCTGGTGGTTTAGCAAGCTGATTTAGAACTACATTGACTTTGAGCTACATTAGATGCAAGTACATAGGAGGTTTTCATGAGATCGGCTTGTGCAGGCCACGAGTCAAAACCTGGACACAGGTCCATATGTTGAGGGTGACTCATAGGTTGGGAAGTTCTCTAGCTTAGGTCTTCTGGCGACCTGCTGGGTGAGAAGTCTTAGAGCTTAGTCTGTTGGAATGTTGTGTTGTATTTTAAGAAGCAAGCTGACTTATATTCTGCATAAGTCTTATTTGTGCTCGTAGGGATGAGGTGTAATCTATACTAGATTTATTTGTAAGCTATTTGTTACATCTAGAGGCAGTGCTGCACGGGTGAAAACTCTAATCCCATGATAGTATATATATACATGTGTGTATATACATATCTATATATATACATGAGTGTGTATATATACACAAATGTGTGTATTTGTGTATATATATACACATGTGTGTATATGTGTATACATATGTGTATATATACATATGTATGTGTATATATATATTTGTATGTGTATATATATATTTGTATGTGTATATACACACATGTATGTGTATATATACACACGTGTATCTATGTATGTGTATGTGTATGTGTATGTGTATGTGTGTATATATATACACACATGTATGTGTGTATGTGTATGTGTATGTGTATCTATATGTGTATGTGTATATATATACACACATGTGTATATACATGTGTATATATACACACATACATGTGATACACACATACATGTGTGTGTGTATAATATATACACATGTATATACACACATACACATGTGTATGTATATACACACATACACATGTATATATATACACATACATGTGTGTATATATACATGCACATGTCTATATATAAATGCATGTCTATGTATATAAATGTACATGTGTGTATGTGTGTGTATACACATACATGTGTGTGTATATATATAGATGTCTGCATATGTGTATATATGTGTATATACACACATGTATACACATATACACAAATGATATTTAAAGAAATTAAAATTCCTTATGTATGTTCTTAGTCATCTTCTGGGTGAACCAAACAGTTCATCCCATAGTCCAGAAATCATTTTCAAAATTTGTATCTTCCAAAACTGCAGCATCTTCCAGAATTGACTATATCTGGCATTTGGTATTCCATGAACCAAACGGGCCCTTCACAAACATTGGTAGAAAAGGTTATTTTGATATATCTAGTCACTTCTTGGTTGGTCATATGCTATTAATTTCATGACATTATAAACATTTTTCTAAGTCCATTGCACTAGTGAGTGTAAATGTTAGTTGCAACCATTATCATTGACTTTGGAAAAGATTTTTGGCTGATCATTGTTGTATTTGTTATTATTTCTTTTTGATGAGATTATTTCTTTTAAATGAGCTTATGATAATGGTCATGGTATTAGATTTTACATTTTTGTCATTTAATTGTAATTATGTAATTTTATTTATTTTTAATTAATTCTTAAAATATTGTATTAATTTTATTTTTGTAATGATTTTTTTTTGTTTTATTTTGTCATTGTTCGTGTAATTAAATATTCACTAATTACACTTTACTTAAGTTTACTTAGGATAATGCATTTGCATAATTAGTTGTCTTTGAGACACCTAGCAGTTTGCATTTCTTTTTAGCACATGGTTAAGAGAATCTCCACTTTAGTTGTGATAGTTGTCTTCACATACCTCTTTATGTGTGAGATCAACCTTTAGTGTTCTTATCACATTATCATCCTCTCATTGTTGCACATGTTTCTCATACTTTCATGTACAATGGAGGATAATCCACCTTTGGTGGACATGTGATTCCACCATGTCTAGTTGATATCTTATCACTTGCATAACTTCTAGTTATCATGCATTGCCTATATATTGAAGCATTTCTACATTGTATGTAATTAATTATCCATCATCATTTGATCATTATTGAATTCTTCATTTGATCATATTGTCTTATCTCTCTTGTTTGTGCTATCTCTTGAGCTTCTAGATCTTGGCATCTTCATTGGATAGCCATTAGAGAGCGATTGATTGCTTCAACTTTTGGAGGGCCACGAACCAAATCTGGGATCAGCATTTTGTGGAAGTGTTTTGAGCAAGATTAGACCTTACCATTGCATCCGGGTGGCTATTTCCATAAATTTTGACTATAAATTTTCCTACCTTGGGCAAAAGTCAAATCTGAGGCAAATTTTTTTTGCAAATCAGACCTGTAAAGCCTGATCTACAAATTGGGTAATATTCTTAATCAATTTGTGTTTCAGATGTAAGTTATTTCCATTTCCGTCAATTATTTTAGATTTTCAATATTTATTATTTTTTCAGATTTGGGTGTTATTTATTATTTTTGAATTTGGAAAATTTTCCATTTTTAGAAATTTTACCATTTTTGGCCTTTGTAGAGTCAACACTTCATAGATAATACAAGTCAACACAAACCTCGTAAACCCTGAACACAATTCAATAACAAGAGAAGCATCCTATATGACTCATGCGGGCGAGCGAACAAAGCTAGCTTCAATAAGAGGCCTTGCTTGTTTTGGTTTATGTTGCACGCGGTAAGGGTTATAAAGCCCTTAAGTTACCATACCGACGTGAATGTGGGACTAAAGTCCCACATCCACAACCGACCCTCTCCACTTTGCACAACCTATGGGTGCTCACCTCCACTATGCTACTCCTCTATTCAAGGACATCCACCATGGTCACAGCCCACACCTGCTCCGAACACAGGCAGCTCCGCTGCTCCCAATGATGCCTCCGCTCACCACGCCCACCGCGTGCTCCGCTCGACGGACCTTCATTCACCACTTCCTCAGGATAGCCATCTTCTTCTACCTCAAACCACATGACACATACACCCATAGTGCTACTGCGGCTTTGCTACCGTGTGCACGATGCCACCATGCCCAGTGCACTCGCCAATAGAAAAATGACAAGTGGCGCAGTAAAAAAATTTGGTATTTTATAAAAAAAAATTGCATTTTCACAATTTTCACTATGCTAAGTTTGACGGCCATTTAGACATCATTAGGGGTGTTTTTTCTTTTGCTATGATGGTCTCCAAGATGTCAATTTTAAGCTAGTGATTGCATCATCTGTTCACGAGGTTAATTTTGATGGTTGTTTGACCATCAAACCTGGGTGATTTTGCACTGTCATGATGGTCATTTGAATGTCAAATTTAAGACACTAAATAGGTGACATCAGCACATTTTAAAAAATTTACAGCCCTCACCATTTGGAATTTTGATTTGGCAGTCTAACTTTGGGAGGCCATAACCTGGTCATCCGGACTCCAAATTGGGTGCAATGTTTTTTTATTTTGGCTAAAATTTCCTGAACTTTTAAGTGGTTGTGTTCTTTTCTAGTTTTGGATGATAGATTTTGCAAAAATTTCAGTTTTTGGTGACTATACCTATTTGATCCCTATTTCTACAACTTTAGAGGCTTCGTACGAGCTCATACAGACACATTTTCAAGTGAAATTTTTTTTGAAAGTGCATGATTTTTCATCTACTTTCCAAATCTAGTATCAATTTGGAGAAATTTTGAGTAGACATAGTACTTTCAGAATATGGTCTATTTTGGCCTATTGTGGCACTTGTAATTAGATCCTTGAGGGATCTTTTGTCCTATTTTCTTGAGTCTTCTATAGCTTCATATTTTTAGTTTTAAACATCAAAATCAAAAGTTCACTTTGATCCATTTTGTCAAGTGGCAATTGTACACGCACTAGCTATAAAGTCCCAAAATCATCATTTTTGGCAGGGTTCTTTGATTGAGTGAATTGGGGGGGCAAGGGGGTGTCTTGTGTGTTGGTGTCTCTCTTTCTTGTGCTCTTTTCATTTCTGTATCATGGGTTCTATTGTAAAATTAACTCCACATAACTATGCTACATGGAAAGATAATGTATGGAGCAAGTTAATGGTTAAAGGTTTAAATCCTTATGTGGATGGTACAATTAAAAAACTCACTAGTCATGTTGCTAATGCAATATAAAATTGGACATGAAAACATTTTAAAGCTTTAGGATTCTTGAGAGAGAATATTTCTGAAGCTGTCATGTATCACATCAAAACCATAAATGATGCTAGAGATGCTTGGGATAAACTTGCAGATTTGTTTGGTAAAGTGGATGAAGAAATGGGATTCAAAATTGAGACTAATCTCCTCAAATTAGATCCCAAGAACTTTGACACAATCCAATATTATCTCTACAAATTCAATGACTATAGAGCACAACTTGATGATAGTGGTAATCCCATGAAGGATGCGAAGTTGGTTAGTCACTTGTTGAATCATCTTCCTCCCAAATATGCAACTTTTCTTTCAAGTTACAATACTCACAAGTTAACCATGGGTACTACCTTCACTAAGCCTTCATTTGAGTCATTTTTAGAAATGTTGGTCTTAGAACAAGAAAAATTGATGAGTATGGGGATTCTCAAGTCTTCAAAGTCTAAGGCATTGGTGGCTAATAATGGGAATCAAGGGAATCAAGATGGTAAAGGTTCCAACAAGAAGAAAAAGAAGTGGAAGGCCAAATCACAATCAAACACTCAACAATCTTCCTCTTCACAACAAGGAAAGTCTTCTCCCCACAACAACAACAACAAAAACAAGGGGGATAACTCTAAGAAGGAGAAGAAAATTTGTGCATATTGCAAGAAACCAAATCATGATGAGCATCAATGTCACAAGAAACAAATTGATGAGTTGACAAACATACTAAAGAAGCATCATATTGATTTTCCAAATGCCTACAAGGGAGAGGAGTCATCACCTTCCACTTCAAAGGGTAAAGGGAAAGCATTGGTGGCAAGTACAAATAATTCAGAGGAATGGATCTTTGATTCAGGTGCCACACATCATATGGGTGCAACAAAGGAGCAATTTTCTTCCTTGAAACCATCTACGGTACCTCACATCTATGTAGGAGATGATACTCAAGTGGAAGTTGAGATGAAAATGGAGCTTTCAAAGATGTTCTCTATGTTCCAAACCTTAGCACAAACCTCCTTTCAATTTACCAAATCACTCACTATGGAGGTGGAAAGAAAGTTGAATTCCTACCTGATTTAGTTATAGTAAAAAATATTAAGGATGATTCTATGGTGGCAATAGGAAAAGCGAATCATGATACAAGGATTTACTCATTTTCTAATTTTGTACTTAAGACTCCTTCACATTGCTTTTTGACACACTCAAATTCACAAAGTAAACTTTGGCATGAAAGATTTGGACATCTCAATTATAGATATCTTCAACATCTTAGCAACAAGGATATGGTCAAAGGTCTACCTCAAGTCAAGTATTTAGAGGGTGTATGTTCAGGTTGTGAAATGGGAAAACATCCCGAAGAGAAGTTTGATAAGGGGAAGTCTTGGAGAGAAACATTCATTCTTGAGTTGGTTCATAGTGATGTGATGGGCCCATTTCCAGTGCCATCATTTGGAAAGGCTCGTTATGTACTCACCTTCATTGATGACTTTTCATGCTACACTTGGGTCTACTTTCTTGGTCACAAGAGTGAAGTGTTTGAAAAATTTCTCACCTTCAAGGCTCATGTTGAAAAGCAATCTGGTAAAGCCATCAAGATTCTTCGAATAGATAATGGAAGGGAATATGTGAACTCAAGGCTTATAGAATTTTGCACAGTTGAGGGTATTGATCTTCAACATTCAACTGCCTACACTCCACAACAAAATGGTGTGGCAGAAAGGAAGAATAGGACCCTTAAGGAGATGGTCACTTGTATGATTCATGCTAAGTCTCTTGATCAAGCCTTTTGGGCTAAACCTATATGTTGTGCCACTTACATAAAAAATAGAACTCCTCATAAAGCCTTAGATGGAGTTACTCCTTTAGAGGCTTGGTGTGGAAGAAAACCAGTTGTGAAACACTTTAGAGTCTCTGGTTATCTAGCTTGGGCATGAATACCTCCATAGAAATGGAAGGCATTGGAACCACAAAGCAAGCCTTGCATATTTGTTGGTTATCCCGAGACTCTTAAGGCATGCAAGCTTATGGATCCTGAGACACATGAGATCTTCTTTGAGAGGATTTTTCACTTTGAAGAGAATTGTCCTAGCTTGGATTCTTCAACTCCTCCTACTTCCTCCATTTTGGATGATGATAGTGATGATAATGAATTGGAAGATGAAACTCCTTCAACCCCGACTCGTAGGCCTCCACCTTTACAAGGTCAAGGCATAGTTGAGGACATTCCTTCATCATCTTCTTGTTCTACTAGACCTCGTTGGGCACAACAAACACTTGATTCAACAGGTTCACTTGTGAGGAATCCTTTAGACACTAGGAGGACAAGGTCACAACATAACTCATTTCCACATGCTTATATTGCAATTGCTTCTGATCCATAATCATTCAAGGAAGCTTCAGGGGTTCCTGAGTGGGACAAAGCAATGGAGGATGAGTATAACTCTTTGATGAGAAATAACACTTGGGACTTAGTTCCTCTTCCTAAGGGAAGAAAATTGGTTCAATGTAAGTGGATCTATCAGACCAAGTTTGTAGCAGATGGAAGTGTGGATAAGTATAAGGCAAGACTTGTTGCAAAAGGTTTATCCCAGGTTCCTAGTATTGACTACACTGAGACCTTTGCACCTATAGCCAAGATGAACTCCATTCATTTGACACTTGCTATTGTTGTAGCTCATGGTTGGGCTATACATTAGATGGATGTTAAGATTGCATTTCTACATGGGGATCTTCATGAGGAGATTTATATGGAGCAGCCACAGGGATTCATCCAGGATACTACTATGGTTTGTGGGTTAAGGAAGTCTATCTATGGCCTCAAACAAGCTCCTAGGGCTTGGTATGCCAAGATGGATTCCTTCCTTCTCTTAGCAGGATTCACCAGGTGTCATTCAAATTTGAATGTCTACATTCTTCGACAGGATGACTCACACTTGATACTTGTACTTTATGTTGATGAATTGATCATTACAGGGAGTACTTCATCCATCATTGGTAGTGTCAATTCTTCTTTGCAGGATAGATTTTCTATGACAGACTTGGGTTTACTTCACTATTTTCTTGGTATCAAGATCACACAGTCATCAGCAGGGATCACACTTTCTCAGCCCAAGTATGCTCTTGATCTACCTGCTCGATTTCACATGAGTGATTGCAAGGCTGCACCCACTCCATTTTTGTCAAGTGTCAAGTTAGAGGCTAAGTTTTCTACACCTCTTGTTGATGATACTTTATATAGACAACTTGTTGGAAGTCTCATTTACTTGACACATACATGCCCTAACATATCATTTATAGTTGGCATGGTTTCTTGCTTCATGCAAGAGCCACATGAGCTTCATTGGAAGGCAGCCAAGTGCATATTGCACTACATATAGGGTACACATACACATGGGATTCACTATGTAGCAACTACATGACTTCAGTTGGTTGGATATACAGACTCAGATTGGGCAGGAGATCTTGATGGTTATAATTCTACTTCAGGTTACATGTTTCATCTTGGTTTAGGCCCCATTTGTTGGTAGAGTAAGAAGCAGCATGCTATTACTCTTTCTTTGACTGAGGCTAAGTATCGAGGGGCTGTTACTATAGCTATAGAATCTATTTGGCTTCAGCATATCCTGAAGGAGTTTGGTTTCAGTATTCCACAACCTACAGTCATTCATTGTGATAATTAGGGTGCTATAGTGATCTCTAGACATCCGGTCCAACATCAGTGGACCAAACACATTGAGGTTCATATTCATTTCATCAGAGATTTGATACATGAGTAGGTCATTGAGATGTAGTATTGTCCTATATTAGAGCAAGTTGCAGACATCTTCACCAAACACTTCACTGAGAGAAATTTTCTTTAGTTGTGAGCTCTCTTGGGGGTGCGGGATATTCCATCTGGAGGGTTCACATGACTTCTCTATTCTATCTTATGGGTGGAATCTTTTCCTCATATGAGGTCTTCTCTCTCATATTCTACTATTGTATTCATCTCTCTTTTTGGGGGAGGGTTTTTCCCATGAGGTTTTCCCTCTTTCTCTGCCCTATGAGAGATTGCATTGTTCTTGCATATTGTACATGGGTACCTAACATGGCCTAGTACCCGAGACCCATCTTGCATTGTGAGCTTAAGTGCATTCCCCTAAGTTGCACTTAAGGGGTGGTGTTGGTGTAATTAAATATTCACTAATTATACTTTACTTAGGTTTACTTAGGATAATGCATTTTCATAATTAGTTGTCTTTGAGACACCTAGGAGTTTGCATTTATTTTTAGCATATGGTTAGGAGAATCTCCACTTTTGGTGTGATAGTTGTCTTCACATACGTCTTTGTGTGTGAGATCCACCTTTAGTGCTCTTATCACATTATCATCCTCTCATTATTGCACATGTCTCTCATACTTTCATTTACAATGGAGGATGATCCACCTTTAGTGGACATGTGATTCCACCATGTCTAGTTGATATCTTATCACTTGCATAACTTCTAGTTATCATGCATTGCCTATATATTGAGGCATTTCTACATTGTATGTAATTAATTATCCATCATCATTTGATCATTATTGAATTCTTCATTTGATCATATTGTCTTGTCTCTCTTGTTTGTGCTATCTCTTGAGCTTCTAGATCTTGATGTCTATTCTTTGCCTTAGGTAAATTCTTACAATCATGAATATGATTTATTTTTATTTATTTCATTCTATAGTTTTATGTAGACAAATATTTAAAATTTAATTAGTTTAAAAGTTTAGCATATTTATTCTTAGAGGATACCAATAATGATATCATAATTTTTCATTAATCTAAATTAAAATATTTAGAGCTTAAAAATAATAAATTTAATTTAAATTACATAGATTTTGAAAATTATTTATAGATAAAAAGTAAATGAATATCAATTTAAATCAATTAGATTTTTTTATTAATAGACATATAATTAAACATTCATTATATTAGTAATAAAAAGTAATAATATTATTGAACATCAAAGTAATATGAAAATATAATTAAGTCAATGGCTCTGCTCTGCTCTGCTACCCGCATTTGACCCAAAATTCTCTTGGTGCATGTGCTCGATCACCAGATTTCTATTTTCTCTATGACAAAATATGCCAAGTTTTTTATCAAGGAAGAGAGAAAAGTCTCATATTCTCAAACTTCAGGCTAGGATGATGGTCTCTCTGGCTGGAAGTATGTTTTGAATCAATGAAGACATTCATTTAAGGCCTCTACTACTCCTTTCTCCCTTTGCTTATCAAACCAATTCTCAACATTATTATCCTCTTCCCCTAAGTTTCAACCTAGGGCTTTACCTCGGGAGAGGAATAATGCATCTTCAATCTCTAAAAGAATTGCAATTTACCACCGGGATACTTACTCACCCCCTCATCAAAGGATTGAATACCCTATGAAGAAAATTGATCTGGTGCTCAAAAATCACCAAAAGTGTGATTCAATCTCAGGACTCAAATAGGTAGATTCTGGTAAGCTACACCCAAATCCTTCCTTAGGTAAGGTTTATTCTCCACTGCATAAAAGAGAAATGGGGTTGAATCAAAAAGGTAATTATTATAGATTGAATTTGTGCCTCTGATCTCAAGCTCTCTTGGTCTTTATAATCCAGTATAACAAGGGAATCATCTCAAGGTTGTGGGACCTTTGACTAACCGAGATGAGACCTCTAGGTTCTAGGCTGGTTCCTCTTGGATAGTCACCTTAGTCTGCTTCTTAGACAAGAAAGTAAATCTTTTGAGGGAAAGGGATAGAAGGAATACATGAAAAGGGAAATGACTGAAAGCAAATCTATCCTACTAGGTGATGCACTGAAAAGATGGTATGAATTCCAGTATAAAGGGATGAAACTAGTAGACAATCCTAGGTCTAGGAGATTACAACTCAATGAATAGGCTTGGATAAATATTTTATAGAGGGGTCTACAGTAAAGGAATACTATGTAGGGAAAAGGGAATTTCTCAAGATAGTAGTACTCCTAAAGAGTCAGACACAGACTATAACCTGCAGACAAACATTCATCTCTGCAATTGGGTATAGGAATGAGATAGATTGCCAGGGGTGGAAGTATGCCCACAAAAGCATTCAAATTATATCATTCATAAACATACACATGAATTGTAGAAAGAAAGAGGAATAAAAAAAGAACCTAAAAGTTACTGAACATACATATACTAAATTCAATAAGAGATAATCCACATAAGAAAGCATAAGGACAGGAGAATGTCACAAAATGCTTTGCAATATTTGAACAATCAATGAAAATTACAACTATAGAAAGCCAAAGGGAAAGAAAATTGCCACAAATTGCTCTCTGAGAAAGAAAACCTTCCTTTTTATAATTGCTGGATTCTGAGCCCTAAAGGCTCCAAAAAACAATATATACATCCCCTGGATGCAGGCAAGAATAAAACTTTTAGGGCTACATAGATATGCATAAAATAATCCAACCCTAAAATAGTCACTTCTGATCATAAATGAATCTATGAAAAATATCCATGTCAATCCAATCTGATATGATCCACGTATCCATCTCTATAATGAGTCTACAAAAAAAAAATCAGACTACCATGATCCATCTACCTCCTTGCAACTGGAATCTGTCATTACTGTTCAAATCTAATCTCATATCCTCGAAAAGATCCCAAAATAGCAGTCTAAATCTCTGCAAAATCTCTTTCAACTGCCATTGCCTCTAAAAATCATAAATCCCCAGCTACCCACACTTGCAACATCTCCAGAAGAAAGCCCTGCAAAAACTGGTTGCACTGCATTTGAAAAAGTCAACGGTTGCATGATCACATGAGCCTGAAAGGCTTCATGGGATCATGCGACAAGCCTTTGAGATCTCACCCTATTGCCACATAGACACCTGGGCCTACAAGAACCTTCGGCACCTTAGTCCAAATGGATACATCACCGTCCACAAACCCACCGCTAGAGTCAAAGTCCCTACTGACCGCTAGAGGCTTGTCGCATGGTCGCATGCGGTTAGGAAGCCACATGTGATCATGTGACAAGCATGAAACCACACCACTGAAACCATTATGAACTGCTTTAACTATGACCACTGATGGTTTGTCACATGGTCGCATGGGCTCGGAAGGGCCCATACGATCATGTTACCAACTGTAAGATGTTAACCACTGACCGCTGGTGGCTTGTTGTTTTCTTGACTGCTCACTGGCCCCACGGTGACGTTAGAAACTAGGACCCACCTGGTCGCGATAGCACGCTTGGGAGATATGCCACCTCACTCAAAAAATGTGGACCCACTGAGATTCTAATCTGACCATTGTCGCATGATCTCATGGGCTTGAAAGATTCCATGAGATTCTATGACAGCCATCGGATCTCCACTGCACTTGCAGGGCTATGAGGAACTGGGACCCACCTAGTCAGAGTTGCACACTTGAAGGTCAAAAACATAAAGGGTTTTCAAACTGGAGGTCAAAAATATAGAGAATTTTTGGACCGAAAGTCAAAAACATCCCAAGCCTTCAGAGAGAAGGTCAAAAACACACTAGGTTTTTGGGCCAAAAGGTAGAAAACACACTGGACTTTCGACACTAAAAGGTAGAAAACATAGAGGGTTTTGACACTTGAGCATTTCTTGGAACAAATAGGATGTGGCCAAAAAGGGAATGATAGGGAAATTTTGGGCAACATTTTGGCGACCCCTGTGGGATGTCAGCCTGCTAGACATTTAGACCAGTTGCCTTGACAATCCATTGGGCATGGGGTCATTTCTTGAGCACAAAAACTTTCTGACAAGGAGAGGGACAAAACTGTGCTTGAGCACTTCTTGGAAAATAAGGAAAGACTAAACTAGAAAACTGGAAGAAAGCAGGAAACCTAACCTAAGCTAACTAGTTACAAAAACCTAGTTAAACAAAGCCATTCACTGGCATGTTGAAATAGCTACCCTTCCTCCTTAGGACATTGCACTTTTCATACAGGAGGATAGCTAACAAGGAGGGCAGTACACACAATTGTGTAAAGAACCGATGCACTACCTTTTGGAGGACATAAATAAATTGACTCACCTCCACCAACAGATTTTGATCTCCATCATCCAGGGGTAGATAAGTGAGTTGTGCTTGCCTTTGCTGAACTACAAGTTCACCCTCAGCTTCAGCTTCACTTGAACACTCATGTTTGGACACAAACATGACTAGATCTTTTTTACTGCTGGCCTCCATTCTTGCTAAGTACCTTAAAGGGCACTCCCTAGAAAGAATGAACTGAGAGCTCCCTTTCCTACTATCAAGATGCATCTCATCAATAACTTCAGCAAGATGATAAAAATTCCGTCCCTCCATGATAGTCTTCCATAATATTTCTTCTTCTCCAGTTAGCGTACCATCCTCTTCATTAGTTGAAACATCCAATAGCTCATCAAAGGTATCAAACTGTCTCATATTCCTGACAATCACTGGCCCCTCCTTATGGTCCAAGAAATATGATTCTTTAGATTTTTCCCCCACTTTATTGCAAACCGACCTAAATTATTCAATTAAGACATTATCAACCTCCTCATCCTGCTCAATGTAAGAAGGCATCTCCTCAAAAATATTAGTCGGGCTCTCACCTTCCTCACTTTCTTTCTTATCCTGATCTGATTTCTCTAATCCACCTTGATGTAATAGCCTTACCTGCTCCTAATGATTATCATGGAAAAGTATACCTAAAAGACAAAAATCATCCTCTTCTTGATGGCCTAAAAGTGCTTGAGGTGTAGTGGACTCTTTAAGAATTGGCTTATAGGGCTTTATTTTTTACAGGACAGGTTCATTATCATCTAGAAAATCAAACCTTCTAGGTATCTCATTTATAGAAATAGGATGAGGTGGCTAGAAATCTGAGACAAGGTCATGAATAGGCTCTAAAAATGCATGGAGATTAGGCTCATGTTGACTAAGATTTTGAACTAGAGGAGAGAATCTAAAACTTGGAAAATTAACAGAAGTGTCAGTGGACTTACCAGGAAAGGAGCTTGAGATTTGGGCTTTGTGAGTCTCTTGTTGCATTCCATCCTTAGGGGTATGTGCTTGAGAGGTCATTGTCTCCTATTGTAACACTTCTGACCTTTCTCCATTAGGAAGCTCATAGTTCAAGAGAACAAGTGGAGAATCTGTGGCCTCCCTCCCAAAAAATGGGTTCAGGTGACTGCCAACTGCTTTGATGCTTTGTGTTGGGAATGTCCTCTTGACTAGATTATATGGATGGAAAGGCCTTTTTACCAAATTCTACCTTTTGCTTTGATGCTTCTCTTGATATTATGGCCTAGACTCCTGATATAGTTGCTCTTGAACTTGCCACTGCTGGTTAGGATTTTGATCCTCTTGTTGATAAAGTGATCCATCCTCCAAATACTACCCTTTTACAGTGATCAACTCTTTGGTTAAATCTTGCAACATGCTCATCATCTCCTTGTTTGTTTCTTGTTGATCACTTTTCACTTTGAGTAGCTCTTGAGGAAGGTCAACTATGGACTTCCCATAGCTAGTGCTTGCCTGAGGTTCTATTAATGTAGGTATGGGGGTAAATGGAGGCATCTACAGAGGTATAGTAGGCTGAAGATTAAGAGAGATAGGCATGGGTGGTCTTCTGTCTATCATCCTTGCTTGGATTAAGCAATTTTTTGCTTTGACAGCTAGGTCAAAAGCCTTGGGCAATGAAGTACCTCCTAAAGATTGAATCATGACAGATATATCACTAGTTAGGCTTCTCAAAAAATAAAGGAAAGCACAATCTACTGAAGGCCTTATATTAATTGGAATCCTATTGCATGTCTTGAGAAATCTGCCATTAAAATCTATCATCAGCTCACGTGGATCTCTCTTTATAACTTGGAGCTATTCTACTAGAGATAAAGAGTCTACATTATCCTCAAAGTATTTGCTAAGGAGATCTCTAAGTCTATCCCATGAAGTAATGGATCCAATTGCCAAAGTTCTAAACCATCCCAGAGCCTTACCTTTGAGAGAGGCTACTAATAGCTTGGTGGCCACATCCTCTTGAGTTACATTGTGTATACTACAGATAATGGTCACATCTCTTATGTGTTCCAAAGCCATAGTTTTCCCTTCACCTATGAAATCAGGTATACTTTTGAGTGCTACCAAGGGCACATCATGGTGTTGGGCAAAACTTAATGGGCTACCCTGATTAAAGGGTGCAAATGCAAATAGTCTTGCCATCAGAAGGGTCTATTTTCTTCATAAGCTCTATCAGAAATTGGGTCACTACTCTTAACACCCATGCAGTCGCCAGATATACTTGAGTACTAACCTCTTTAAGGCCTGTATTATGCAATCAGTATATCAGAGATAACATAATATTTGAAATTGACTTCTTTTGTAGTCCCACCGGGCATGCTACAAATGTTATATACTGAATTTGCACCTCTGATCTCAAGCTCTCTTGGTCTTGATAATCTAGTATAACAAGGGAATCATCTCAAGGTTGTGGGACCTTTGCTAACTGAGATGAGACCTCCAAGTTCTAGGCTAGTTCCTCTTGGATAGTCACCTTAGTTTGCTTCTTAGACAGGAATGTAAATCTTTTGAGGGAAAGGGATAGAAGGAATACATGAAAAGGGAAATGATTGAAAGAAAATTTATCCTACTAGGTGATGCACTGAAAAGATGGTATGAATTGGAGTATAAAGGGATGAAACCAGTAGACGATCCTAGGTCTAGGAGATTACAACTCAATGAATAGGCTTGGATAAATATTTTATAGAGGGGTCTCCAGTAAAGGAATACTATGCAAGGAAAAGGGAATTTCTCAAGAAAGTATTACTCCTAAAGAGTCAGACACAAACTATAACCTATAGACAAACATTCATCTCTGCAATTGGGTATAGGAATGAGACAGATTGCCAGGGTTGGAAGTATGCCCACAAAAGCATTCGAATCAGATCATTCATAAACATACACATGAATTGTAGAAAGAAAGAGGAATAAAAAAAGAACATAAAAGTTACTGAACATACATATACTAAATTCAATAAGAGATAATCCACATAAGAAAGCATAAGGGCAGGAGAATGTCACAAAATGCTTTGCAATATTTGAACAATCAATGAAAATTACAACTGTAGAAAGCCAAAGGGCAAGAAAATTGCCACAAATTGCTCTCTGAGAAAGAAAACCTTCCTTTTTACAATTGCTAGATTCTGAGCCCTAAAGGCTCCAAAAAACAATATATACATCCCCTACATGCAGGCAGGAATCAAACTTTTAGGGCTACATAGATATGCATAAAATAGTCCAACCCTAAAATAGTCACTTCTAATCATAAATGAATCTCTTAAAATATCCATGTCAATCCAATCTGATATGATCTGCGTATCCATCTCTGTAATGAGTCTACAAAAAAAAAATCAGACTGCCATGATCCATCTAGCTCCCTGCAACTGGAATCTATCATTACTGTTCAAATCTGATCACATATCCTCGAAAGGATCCCAAAATAGTAGTCTAAATCTCTGCAAAATCTCTTTCAACTACCACTGCCTCTAAAAATCATAAATCCCTAGCTACCCACACTTGCAACATCTCTAGAAGAAAGCCCCGTGAAAACTGGTTGCATTGCATTTGAAAAATTCAATGGTCGCATGATCGCATGAGCCTGAAAGGCTTCATGCGATCATGTGACAAGCCTTTGAGATCTCACCCTGCTGCCACATAGACACTCGGGCCTACAAGAACCTTTGTCACCTTAGTCCAAATGGATACATCACTGTCCACGGACCCACCGCTAGAGTGAAAGTCCCTGTTGACCGCTAGAGGCTTGTCTCATGGTCGCATGCGGTTAGGAAGCTGCATGCGATCATGCGACAAGCATGAAACCGCACCACTGAAACTGTTGTGAACTGCCTTAACTGTGACTGCTGACAGTTTGTCACATGGTCACATGGGCTCGGAAGAGCCCATGCGATCATGCGACCAACTGTAAGATGTTAACCACTGACCACTGGCGTCTTGTTGTTTGCTTGACTACTGACTGGCCCTGCAGTGATGTTAGAAACTCGGACCCACCTGGTTGCGATAGCGCACTTAGGAAATATGCCACCTCACTCAAAAAATGTGGACCGACAGAGATTATAATCTGACCATTGTCGCATGATCTCATGGGCTTGAAAGATTCCATGAGATTATGTGACAGCCATCGGATCTCCACTGCACTTGCATGACTATGAGGAACTGGGACCTGCCTAGTCAGAGTTGCGCACTTAAAGGTCGAAAACATAGAGGATTTTCAAACTGGAGGTCGAAAACACAGAGAATTTTTGGATCAAAAGTCTAAAACATCCTGAGCCTTCAGAGAGAAGGTCGAAAAAACACTGGGTTTTCAGGCCAAAAGGCAGAAAACACACTGGACTTTCGACACTAAAAGGCAGAAAACACAGAGGGTTTTGACACTTGAGCATTTCTTGGAACAAACAGGATGTGGCCAAAAAGGGAATGATAGGGAAATTTTGGGCAACAGTAATAGTAATCTTAATTTAGTAAGCACTCAGGATTTTATAAAAATTTCTGTAACAACTAACCCTAATCAATGAAGTTTAGTTATCAAGAATAAAATGGTTAACAATATACAAAGAATGTGTATGAAATATGGTTTTTTTTGTAGATGGAATGGCATAGGGGCTTTGACAGAAACTAATATGACATGGATTGAATCTAAGCTAATCAACAAGGTACACGTCACTATCCTCCAAGAGAAATTTATTTATATTGATTTCTCCAGTGAGACTCTAAAGAAAACAAATTTGTCTAAGGGTTTACCAAAATTTAGAAACAAAGGGTTTTCTTCCTTCAACTGGATGCCTCTTTTCGACCCATTAAAATTAAAGGATTTTCTAATCAATAAAGTAGTTATACTCAAAAATATTCCATTTGAACTCTCAGATATTGATTCTCTTATAGAGATAGAAAATTATCTAGGGCAATTTGTAGGTGTTTTAAATGATGATCGGGTTCATGCAAAAAGAATCATTATTGTCAAAATGAAATTTAACGCATTAATCAACTTCCCTTTGGAAATATGCTATGAAATAGGGTCGATAACAATACACCCTAAATTCTTTGATGAGGATATAGAGGAAGATGATTCCACTCTTAGAGTTTTGGAGGGCACACCGGATCCACATCTTAAAAATAAGGAAAAGGATTCATATTCCCCACCATCTATTCTTAAAACCCCTGCTAACTTAAACATCAATGTAGAAAAAGAGGATTATGGTTTATTGATGACTAATTATGGAGATATGAAGATCTAAGATCAGGCAGTTTTTACCAATAACTCTAACAAGAATAATATAGAATATGGTCTTAATACATTATCATCATCTTTAGAGGAAGGATAAATATGTCCTTACCCCAAATTTCCAGACTTTGTAGAACCTTTTCCTAAGTTATCTTTTAATGAGACTATAGGCAGTTTTTGTTTTCTCAATCACTTCTCTGTGCATGGTGAGTCGATGAGGACTAAGAATTGTAACACAAACTAGTTTGTATAAATTTTGAGACTTCCAATGAGGACATCACCATCCCAATAACTGAACCTATTTCAACAAAGACCTCTTAAAACATAACATGGTCCAGTCCTAACCAGCGCGAAGGATCTCTAGAAATAGAAGTCCTTTTAATACAGGATTCTGAGACACCAAGCAAATCTATTAACTTCAAGACCATAAATTTAGAAAGTAACAAAAACTCAACTTTAAACAAGGACAATATTGATTTTTCTCTACTATCTGATGATGAAACCAGTGATATAGATGAGTCCAACAGACAAAAGAATATTCTTATCAAAGAAATTATGAATAGTGATACCTCGATAACACTTGCAAAAATAATTAGGAATACAACAACATCACCAATGTCAGATCCTCCCACCCTTGACACTAATAGAAAGTATAAAAACAAATAATCATTATACTAAGAATATTACATAGGGTGAGGACAAGCACAACTGTTAGAATCTCATACCTTCAAAACTTGGCTCAGAGCTTTTAGATGAACATGAATTTCTCAACATTAATGGGATGGAAATTGAGGGAATACATAGTGTAGCCTCAGATATGATCCCTAAGATAATAGTGGAAAGGAATTTTCAGAGTGTCAGGACAAAGGATGAAACGGTGAGAGATGATCACACAAAAATTCCTATTCTTAGTAACTTCACAAGTAGGACAGGGGTTAATATCAATTTATCTCCAAATTCTTGGGATATCCCTAATAAAGATTAGCCAAACAACAAAGAGAACTTAGAGTCTAATTATGAAAAAATTAAGGAAGAAGTCAGTATAATATCTAATTATATAGGAGAAACTATAACTGATGAATTAATGGAACAATTTGTAGATGAAATCTATGATCCAGAGGAAGTAGAACGTCAAAAAAGCTCCTATGTGAAGGAATAAACATAAATAATACCACCCTGGAAGGATCTGTAGAAGATTTTTTAATAAATCTGGAAGAAATAGAATCACAAGAGCAAGAATCTCTAGGTACTGCTCAGCTTAAAAAGAGTAGGAAATCCCCAGATTGTGTGAAAAAAGAAAGGAAAAGAGGGAGAAAGACCAATGCAGAATTAAGAAGCTTGGTAGGGGAAGCTACAGGACAAGTCAAAATCACATCTATCCTAAATGTTGGGAAAGGGAAGAGCCTTCCCAAGGAGGCATGAATGTCCTTTCATGGAATTTTAGGGGCATGAATGCCCCTAACAAGCAACATATGATCAAACAATGTATCAAAATTTATAATCCAAAGATCATGTTAATACAAGAGACAAAGTTAGATTACATAGAATTAGGAAATTTCAAAAAGAAATTAGGATTAAGGGAAATGGAAGCCTCACTGACAATGGGTGCATTTGGTGGTCTGGCCATTATTTGGTATCCTCAAAGTATATAAGTAAACATTATAGAAAGAAAACAATTTTGGATGAGTGGAACAGTCAGGAACTTTAGACTCAATCTGACCTTTAATATAATAAATGTATATGGACCCATTAAAAATAAACTTAAACTTTCAATCTGGAAAGAGATAGAAGCGTATCTTGAACATTTCAAAGGACATGCTCTATCTCCTAGGAGGTGATTTCAATGTGATAAAAAAAAATTTGAGAAAAAAGGAGGAGCGAATTCCCTTCCACCAGCTTCTAAAGACTTCACACATTGGAGGGATAAGAACTCTCTCCTTGAAATCCTGACAGAGGACAACTCCTTCACTTGGAACAATAGAAGACTAGGTTTTTGCAACATAGCAGAGAAATTAGATAGATTCTTTCTTAAAGGTAGTCTGACTAATTATGACATTTCTCTATCAGCCAACATCCTATGGTTATCTGGTTCGGATCACTACCCGATACTTCTGAGCATCCTAACACCATCTAAACCAAAAAATGTGCCTTCAAATTTGAACAAGCATGGTTAAGGGATCCAGACATCCTAACGCTTATTGAATCTTGGTGGTCAGAGCCTAAGATATCAGGCTCTAAAATGTTTAGATTAGTAAACAAACTAAAATGGATTAAAAGGAAGTTGTTAGAATGGAACAAGTCTAAGTTTGGCAACATCTTTGAAAAAAAAACTAGAACTAGAATTAGAATTGGAAAAAGTTAATTCTCAGGTTATCAAGGAGGGAATGAATGATGATTTGTACCATAGGAAGAAGAATTTACTTAAGGATTATGAAGAGATACTGGCTAGAGAAGAAATTTTCTGAAAACAAAAATCAAGAGAAACTTGGTTAGAAGTAGGTGATAGAATTACTAAATTCTTTCATAATAGCACTCAACAAAGAAGAAATACTAATAGGATTTCTTGTATTGTTAATGATAAGGGTGAGACCATAGTAGATTTCAAAGGCATAGCAGAGGAATCAGTAAACTACTTTGAAAAATTCTAAAGAACAGAGAATCTTCAAATCTAGGATGTCAAGCCGAACTTCTGAGAAATATCCCTAAAATAATATCTAAACAACATAACCAAATCTTAAATAATAAATTTACCATGGATGAGATTCATCATGTCTTAATTCAAATGAATCTAGACAAATCTCCAAGACCAGACAGCTTCATGGCTATTTTATTTCAAAATTACTGGCACGGAAGCCTTAGAAGGGGTTAGGAACTCAAGAAAAATTCTTAAAGAAGTAAACAAAACCTTTTTTCCTATTATTCCAAAAAAATAGAAACCTTCTAGCCTTAATGATTTCAAACCAATAGCACTATGCAATACATTGTATAAACTGCTCACCAAAACATTGGCCCTCAGACTTCAAAAACTTATCCCCTTTATCATTAGTGAAGAATAGATAGGTTTTGTCCTAGGGAGATCCATCTTTGATGGGGTAATCAAAGCTCAAGAAGAAATCCACTCAATCCTTAAAAATAAGAACCCAAGTATGCTTATTAAATTGGACATAAAGAAGGCATATGACAAAGTGGATTGGAGATTTCTATGCAAATGCATGGAAGGCTTTGGCTTTGCTAAAAGTTGGATAAACTTAATTTTTGAATGTATTTCAACCCCAATGATCTCGGTATTAGTGAATGGGACCCTAGAAGTCTTCTTCGGCATCTCCAGGGGACTTAGACAAGGGGACCCCATTTCCCCATTTCTATTCATAATCATGGTAGAGCCTCTAGGTAGAGCAATTTTGAAAGAAAGGGAATGTGGAATGATTGAGGGTATTTCCATCACCAGTAACTTAGACCCTACTACTCACCAACATTTTGGTGATGATACTCTTTTATACGGAGCTAGTAATAGAAAGGAGGAAAATGCCTTGAAGAGGGTCCTAAGGACTTATTCAGTGGATTTAGAACAAGAAATTAATCTGGACAAATCAAATATCTTCTTCTTCAATACTAATTTAGCAACTGAAAGAGATATTTGTAAGATCCTCAATTTTAACTAGGGAAAGCTTCCCTGTAAATACCTAGGCCTTCCCTTAGTTAAGGACAATAGAGCTGTAGACATATGGAATCCCATCATTGATAAGATCAAAAATAAAATGAGCTCATGGAAAGGGAGACGAATGTCCTCAGCTGGTAGAACTACCATGGTAAGGTCAGTTTTGGAAGCTATGCCAACCTATCATCTATCCCTGTATGCACATTCCTTCAAATAAAAGATCAGAAATTACCAAGCACTTAAGAACATTTTTTTGGCAAGGAGGCAATGAAAATAACAAAATTCTCTTAATATCATGAGATAATATATGCAAACCACAAGAGGAAGGTGGGGTGGGTCACAAAAACTTAGGGGACCAAGGTTGCACCCTAGGAGCCAAAATACTGTATAGACTCTTTAGAAACCCAGAAGCTAAATGGGAAAAGATTCTCATCCACAAATATTTGAAAGACTATTCCCCCATTAACATCTTTAGAGAATCTAATCCTCCTAAAGGATCAAGAATATGGGATTTTATGATGAAATGTAGACATATCATTATGGATAAATTAACTTGGTGTCCAGGTTCGGGGGAAGAGATTTTGTTTTGGGATGATTCATGGGGGTGTTACGAAATAATGTCCAAGAAGTTCAATAACCCTTCCCTCATTAATCTACTGAAGGAGAAGAATGGTCTCTTTCTAGAAGACTAAACAACTTTCAATGGTGATAAATGGGTTTGGAAATCCTTAAAAAAATTTGGGATTTCATCTTTAGAGGAAGAAACAATCATGGATATTCTTGAAAATAGAAAAATTTTGTTAGAAAACTTGAAAGATTTACTAGTCTAGGATGGATCTAAGTTTGGAGAATACAATACTAAGGATGGTTATAAGCTCATTGTCCAGAACCATAATAGACCCAAAACCACTTTACCAATCCACCTATGTTGGGCCAAGGAGTGTTCACCAAAAGTTGGATTCTTCACATGGCTAGCAATGAACTATAGACTTTTAACTATGGATAGATTTAAGAAACTTGGCTTCTATGGCCCTAGTAGATGCCCTCTTTGTGAAAAAAGAAAAGAAGATATTGACCATCTTTTCGTGAATTGTCCTTTTACAAATCAGTGTTGGGATTGGTTGCAAGGTAACTTAGGATGGTCCTCAGCCTTTCCTCATTCCCTTAGCACAATTTTGTAGGCATGGCCAATCATCAAAAAAAGGAGTATATGTGCCAACCTATGGACTATTTCATCCTCTATTTTAATGTGGGAAATTTGGAAAAAATGGAATAGAATAATTTTCAAGGAAGAAAAACTAGAATGGAAACAACTATGCAATAAAATAGAAGCCACAATCATAGAAAATATGAATTGTAAGATAGCCAAAAACCTAAAAACAAATCTCAATAGAAGTCATTGGGATAGAAAAATGAGGGGAAAATGGGTGGACCTAACCCTCCCTCCGATTATAGGTTCTAATTCACAAAATAAGACGTCTAAGAGAGACGAATGCAAATAGAAACCTCTAGGGATGGATGGAACAAGATAAAATTTGATGGTGCATCCATAGGCAACCCAAGAATAGCAGGCATCAAGTGTTGCATTCATAATCAAGAAGTAAAGGAAATTTATAAAATTGCAACTCCTATCAAGGTATTGAAACAAACAATTAGGTGGAACTTTATGCTCTAGTTTTAGGCCTTCAAAAGATTGCCTCACTGGGATTAAAACATTTTGAAATAGGAGACTCAACAATTATCATTAATGTGAGTAGAAAAAGAGAAATGCCAAATTGGAGATTAAACTCCCTTCTCTCCCAAGCTTTGACTCTATGTGATTCCTTTCAAGAAGTTTCAATTAATCACATCTACAGAGAAGGCAATAAGAGAGCGGATGAATTAGCTAATTTAGGGGCTGATGAAATTACTTGGCCACAAGTATAAATTCTCATTTTAGGTTTCCTCGTCAGGTCCTTTTAGCCCTGTCTTATGGTATAGGCACCCTAGATTATTATTAGTCAGTACAATGCCTCTACTTAAAATCTAGGCTTAGCTTGTAGTGAGAACTCATTATGAAAAAATGCTCCTTATGCCAAGACTTTATTTGTTTTGGCCAAAAATCCTTTTAGAAGAGGCATCAGACCTTAATATTGCTTATGCTCCAAGGTAGCAGCTTACCTACAATGAAATGGGGTATTGAGCTGACAAACAGTATCCCAAGATAATTTCCTCTTGGCTTTACATAGTTATATAGCCAAAGAATTACTTCTACCTTATAGATAAAGTTTCAAGTCAGGATCAAGGATGTCCCAAGGTTTGACTTGACGCTTATGATCTCCTATTCATGCTCTCTATTTATCTTAGTTGCCAAATCTTAAGAGGATTTTTTAGGCTAAAATACCATATATTGACACATTGAGTAATACAATCAATTCTCTAGTCATTCATTATCCTACAATTAGCCGTTTCTTGATTATTACCCTTACTATATATTATTTTATCATCTAGGGTTAAATGTATTTTCTTTCAGCCATTAGCTTCTTCTTCCATATTCTTCTTCTCCTTTTTTGTCCAGAAGTATATCTAATAGGATTTCTTTAGGCTTAGATATTTCCTCTAAACTTTCCTTGTTATTTTATTTTTGAGTGTTTAAAGGTAGTTTACATTCTAACCTGTGCCATTTCAATTTTTAGTCATTATCATTAATTTTTTTTAATTAGGAATGATGACACAAGTCAAGTCTAGCAGTTGTTACTCCTCCTACATTAAAATATAAAGATTACTCTATGGATCATTTCCTAAGTCACGTCAGTTATATTTATGCATATATTGATGATGAACCTAAGTCTTAATGACATCTGGAATAAATAATAATATAGTAATAGGCCTATCCGGCTGCGGTTGGAATCACATCATTTAGGATTCACACTCCTTTTACATTCTTAAGAAACCTCTATAAATAAGGCATGAAAAACCATATAATTATCCTGCACGCAATTAATTGTCTCCCTAAAAAATGGCTACCCCAATCAAATTGGGAAGCCTACATAGACAAGTAGCCTTTGACAGGGTAATCACCTTCGGTAGGATCAGAAAAATCACCATGATCAAATTTAGTATTGTAGTTAGAGTTGTATTTATGGTTCTAGGGAGTGAGTTTAAAGAGAACACCAATAGGTACCAAGTCAATACAGATATTCCAACAATGTTCCTGGCTTCAGCTCTTCAGGTAGATCTAGACATTAAAACTATTAGAAGTTTATGTAGAAGAATCTTTAAAAGAAAATATCTAGTTGATTTGAAAAAAGTTCTAAGGAGAATTTGGATAGATCTATCTATTTTGAAACCCAAAGATTACGAAAGGAGCATAGTCAATAGTAATCTTGTCTCTACCTCTCCTATTCTCGAAATAAAAGACTGGGATAGATACATAGAGGAAACTCCTTCAATAAGAAGGAACCTGGACTTCTTGTTTTTCTTTACACATTTACGCTCACCTCCTGAGGAAAATTGGATGAAGAACTTTATCTTGGAAGAATGTATTGGGCTAAAACTGGCCCGAGAAGATAAGAGCTCCTCGACATCCTCATGATCTTCAGGAAGGGTATAAGGAAGTTAGGCCCTAATGTAATCTGGTTCTCATCAATGTAAAAGAGAGTAAACACTCTAAGTCAGAAACTATATATCATTCCTTGCTTTGGTCAAATTTGTTTAATGAGAAATTTTTCACTGACCCTGCTTGGTTTAATATTAGAATCTTTAAAAATATTGATGGTTGTAGCTTAATCTTCAAGTAAACTTATTTAAACAGGCATTTTCTACCACCTAATCATTCTCTAAAAATATAACCCTTGGTTTAGCATTTTAATTTTCGATTTAGACTCTTCATTTTTATCCAAATTAAGTTGAGTAGACTATAGGGCTCCTGGCATTATGACAATATTAATTCAAAGTCAGGAACTAATAGTCTAACAATTTAAAGGAACAAACATCACAATGTCTCACTCATTCTTAAAATTCATAGACATACAAAAGGGACTTATATTGTATTTAATAGACAAGGTAAATCTAGTAGGTCTGGTAACTAGATTTAATCTTGAAGCAGAGATTTTATGTAAATATTTTACAAATTCATTGTAGGCTGGTTAATCTATCATAGGATTACAAGTTTCAATTATATGTATAAAGATATAATTTTGATTAATCTTTAGTAGGAAGAGTTTTAGATAGCGGTAGTAGGGTTTCTGTATTGAGAAAATCTTTGGGCAGGAAAGTTTCAAATTATTTTTATTGATATGGCAGGTGCTAAATCTAATAAACTCTGAAATAATCACCTAAAAGAAAATTGGGGTAAAAGAGCCTGTAAAGAAAGTCAATTTTTAAAGTTAGAGTCTAACTCGGATATAGTCTTAACTATATCCTTTGGATCTCTATAGAATTCATAGGAATGTAGAGGTATTATTGAAAGATTATTGAGCGTTTATTCCTATGACATGTTCAATTTTTTAGGACTGAGGAAAAAACATGGAATAAAAATAAAAGATTTAATAGGACCCTAATACTACCTATAGTGTTTAGTTCATATTTCATAATCTTATTACTACAAGATGAGGTTTTGAGAAGTCTTAATTACATTGATTAATTCATTATTGGAGGAGAAGGGTATTTTAAACAAATTTATGAACTAGTAGGCTCATAACCTATATCTTCAGATTGAGAAAGTGTTGGTATAATTATGAGATCAATTAATATTACTTCCCCTATATATCTGTTACGTCTATTATTTCAAATTTTTAACCTATATCTATTACTTCCTCTAGTTATTAGTTTAATATTTAATATTATTTTGAACTTACCCATCAATTTATATCCACGATTAGGATATTCACCTAATGTTTCAGCGGAGCTTTATTCTAATATCTAAATAATAGTAAGTTTATCATGCATAATATTGATAGCTTATTATGGATGCAGTTAAATAGAAGCTATCTAATTATAAAGGCATTTTCACTATGTTGGCGGATTGTTAATAATAGAACTAGCATAGAAAGTATTTAGACTCCAGTCTTTTTCTTCTAATACATTTAGCTCGGTTTGATTAGCTTTTCCCCTCTCCTTAAAAATTTAATCATTAATTTTTGAGCCTAAGATCTCCCAAAATCTTTGCAACCTAATCTAAATCCCCAGGTAGAAGTACTTGGCTTTCATCATTAAAGGAAATGGCGTCATCTAATCTTTGTACTTTCCTGAGTTCATTTCTCAAAGCATCCCAAAGAGTTATGATTCTTAGGATAGCTCTTCTAACTCTCACACAATCTTTTCTAGATCCTTCACAATAGATTTTAACCCTAAACCAAGCCTTAATCCTTAAAATAAATAGTCCCTTTGCAAATTAGTAAAATTTTAGAATGGATACTAATGTGATTACTTTCTCTTTTGGAAAGCGTCAAATGGCATTTCAAGGGCCAGTTCTACCAGAAAGATGGAATAATATCTTAAGGGATATTCCTAATGACTATAGAAGGGCCCTTGAGAAAAGTCTAGTTAAATCCTACTTTGATAATGCATTCACAATATGGGCTAGTGGCCACATCATTGGTTTATTCATATCACTAGCTATTGATGCTGGATATCCAAAAGAGGAAATTCTCAATGTTACTAGAAAGATTTTAAACAAGGACATACTGGAAGGCCTGGAGGCTTCTCTACACAGTATATACATGGATAATTTTATCCCATTCCCATAATTTTATATGAGAATTGATGAAAACCAAATACCCTTAATCCCAATTTCTCAAAAATGCCCAATTTTGGTTCATAGAGAGGCAACTATCTTTGAAACGTTCTAGCCGGATATGAAAAGGAATATGGATTTTGTAATCAAATCCATGCTAGTGAAGCCTATGACCACATAATGGATGAAAGGATATTGGAGAGAAGGATACAAAATCCCTAAGGACTATCATGAAGATGAAGAACACAACATTTTCTTTATTGCGCGAACAGTTAAGCGTAATTCTCGAGGAAGGAAAATCCATGATACAAACGAGGAAGCACTGATTATGTTCAAGAAGATGAAGTAAGAGGCTGACTAGATAGGGTTAAGACAGAGAAAACTATGAATATATAGATAATTATAGTTAATCTTTGTTATCAAGGATAGTCGAAGTATTTTGTATTAAGTATTTTGGTTTTTTGTAAACCTTGGACACTTGACCTACCGTTCTTATAGTTAACCCTATATACATTTATATAGTTTTATATAGTTTAAATTTTTTTTTTATTTGAATGTGTTATATTCCTGAAGGCTATGGGCTATACTTTATTTCAGTAGTTTTCTTTTAACAAACAATCAAATCTAGATGTATACCTATTTCTTGCAACTAGAATAGTAGTGAAGATGTTAGTTGCAACTGGCTTCCTCTGGAATTGAAATGCTCTGTTAAAAGTAGATTTAGTAACCTATAGAGTTTTAGAATGATTGCATAGTTTTATCATCCTAAGATTATTTGTCGAGCAACTTATATTACATTGATTTATTTTGTGTATGGACATGGGTAATCTTGTAATTTGATAATTTTTAATCAAATTTACTACTCGGTGGGTAGATAGTTTAAATCTTCAGATAAAGATAGTATTGTTTTTGTCATTATTAACTCTATGTATTAAATGAGTTGTCTAAGGCAGGTTTAGCCTAAATTATAATGTTTGAATTAGGAAGCAAATACATGTCTCAACAATAATTTCCAGATAGAGGCAAAACTAGTTAATAAGCTTTATAGTTCTGGTATTTTGAGAAGGGGAAAGCTCTCTTGGAAAATTTTATGTATGAATGGGCATACAGATATATGTATGTGTGTGTACACACTCAAATGGTGCACTTCTCTAAGTCACTACATCCAAGGGAATCCATGAAGAGGAAACCTTAGAAAGCGACCTAGAGCTCTATATGCATGGAGTTGCAAGATTATTTTAAGTTTTCTCTCAGCTAGAGCTATTAAGCTAATGACCTTGCTAGTCAACCACACAATGAGATATTCAAATGAAGACAAGGGCAAGAATGCCAATATCCCCAAGAATCACTATGAAATGCAAATGCAAGCTAGATTAAGATGAATATGCAAGCTAGAAATGAGAGATGCAAGCTAAGTTATGGAAATGAAAGTACAAGCTATGCTATGAAAAGGAAAGTACATGTATTACCAAGCCTTCCTAGTTAAGCTAGATGAGTTACTCTAAAGCTTGAAAGGAAATCTAAACTATGAAAGCCTAAACATGAAGCTACTATGCATGAATGAAACTAAGAATGGAATGTAGATGCAAAAGCCAAGAATGCTCCAAATCTTCAAAAGCTCCAAAGTGACCTAGAAAACCTGCATCATAACATTAGTATTCAAAAATGCATATGAAAGTGAAGAAGAGAGCTCTTCTTTGATAGGAAATGAGAAATAATGGACCATGGAGATTAAGAGGCAAAAAATTTAATCAAGGGTGGAGCTTGAAGAGGGATCAATCCATGTGCACAAATATCATCCAATGAGAAAATAAGAGTTGAATTTTGTGTCCATATGAGACAAAAAGTGCTTTTCTTCTTTTTATAAAATAAGAATAATGTTTTATTTGTGCAACTTAGGATAAGAGGAAAAGTGAGGGATTTTTATTTAATAAAAGGGGGGGAAATATTCATATTAATAAATAAAGACTTAGGATAAAATGGTTAGCCTGAGGCAAATAATCAAAAATGATAAAATAGGACTTGATCAAGAAAATTGATATAACTGATAAAATGCTGATTTTTAAAAATACTAATTCAGGGATTTGATAAATTGCTGAATGGGGGCCCAAGGTCTAGGTGACCATTTTAGGGTGCATACATTTTCCCCTCTTTGACTAATGTGTGATCATTCTAGGAACACATGTGGTCAAAGAAGAATTGAAATGTGAGATCGATTTGGGATCATAAAACAATCTAGACGTGTGATCATTTTGGGAACATGCCAAGACAAAAATAAACCAGTTGAAAGACAAGACCAACACTGTTACTATTAAGTGATAGTCAAGTCTGAAAATAAGAGATAAGAATAAAAAGACAAGATCAACACCGTTGCTTTTAAGTGATAATCAAGTCTCAAAATAAGAATCTCAAGCTGAGCTGAATGATAAAGCTAAATCAAAGATTTGAAGCTGATAGGTACTGCCCCCTTAGAATTGAAATCAAAATCAGGTAGAGGAGAAACAAAAAATTGATAAACTTGATCAAGTCACTAGAAATCATAATCGAAGGTGAAGCATGATAGGATAACCATCAAGTAGTGAAGACATGCCCTAGTTTGACTAAGTTTGACTAAAAAAGATATAGGATAAAAACAAATTCAAACCTTAGAGAGATGAATCAAATGAAAATGAATGAAAGACTAGAAGGTTGAAAGAGATGGGGATGAAGAAATGAAGATGCCCCAACAAAGATCGAAGGATCAGGCCTCAAATGGTCAGCCAACTACGTAGAAGAAGGTGAAAGTTTTGAAATGTGATTTTGACTATCAATATTAACTCAGATTTCAATTTTGAGTCTGAAAATGGATCTAGGATGTCAAAATTAGCTAGGGGTGCAATTTTTGCACAATTCTGAGGAGTTTTGAAAATTAGGTCAAAAAGTCAAAATGCTATAAAAGGGTCAAAAAGTGTCATTTTCAAAATCATTTGACTTTTATTGATTTGAGAATTTTGAGAGCTTAGAGAGAAATGGCTCAGCAAGTAGGCATCCTGGTCCACCGACATCGATTTGAGCACTCCCGGTTGCACAACCGGCCTCCACACTATGGTGCCCCGGTATGTTTTCAAAAAAATTGGCCCCTTTTTGAGTTATTATGAGCATTTAATACATTTTAAACACATTTTTTAAATTTTTAAATTTTCAAATTTTAGTTTTAGGTGAAATATCACACAATACTTTAGAAGTATCACCCCCTTTGAGACTAACTATCGCGTGATACTTCGCAGGTCCAAATAGTATCGTGTGACTATGTAAACTAGTATCACATGATAACTAGTGAACTATCGCATGATCCTATGTGAAGTATCACATGCAAAGAAAGTATCACACTGTTATTGAAGAAATTATCACATGATACTTTAACAAAAAATAGTATCGCTCAATTTAAAATTTGATATTTTTTAGTGTTTTTGAGCAAAATGACATGGGTCGAGACAAATTTTCATTTTTAGATGATGTGTACTGATTTTTAGACATCCATCATGATATGTGCTAACATTTGGCTTGGTTTGATGGTTTACAGGAGCATTTTCTGGCATTACTTGTGAGAGCACCGAAGGTGACCGGGCTGCAGTTTGTCCGAGATCTTGATGATCCAGACAAGGCTAACTTGAGGGCTATGGGATTTGGATATCTACTATAGTTACCCTACATTCAAGTGGATCATGGGTTGTCAAATGATCTTGCCAAGAGATGGCACAGTGAGCACAACATCTTCCATCTACCTACTGGAGAGGCATCGATCACATTAGAGGATGTGTACAGGATTCTCCGAGTGCCTAGCCATGGCGATCCTGTAAGTATAATCATGTTTTATAGATAGTCATAAATGTAAAGTTTCCATATGAATAGAAAATGACATGATTGTGTGATGGTACATGTATACTATGATCAGGATGCCACTGAGGGATGACATGCCATCCAGGGCATGTTTCAGGATGTCACTATTGTAGATAGACATGTCAGCTAGGATCGGTTGATGGACGATTTTGGCAAGGATTTTCTAGGATTTTTTAGTAGATCTAGTGGCACATCCATAGAGATTAGCATGGGGCCCAGCCATAATGGTGATGTACCATGAGCTCCATGAGATCATCTACCGAGATGTCAGTACTTGGGCATGCGGGGCTATACTTGCTTAGATATGGGCATGGGAGAACATTGCTATAGTGCGTCCATGAGTGTAGCCTAGGGAGCCCAAGTATCCTTATATGTATAGATATGTCAGTTTCATCTCTGAGGCACAAAGTGGGGATGTTACTTATTATAGGAGAGTGTTGGATGAGCTCACCTCATTCACATGGAGACCTTACAGGGCATGCAAGCAGTGGGGTGATAGATGGGAGCTAGATTACATGCTTTGCAGTCGACCACTAGTAGGTCAGCATTCTAACATTTTTGAGAGATTTTTCATTACTTGGGTGTGGAGGTAGTTCAGACGCCAGTAGAGGGTGCCTACGGAGACCACCACATATGCTTGGTTTTGGGATGAGGAGAGCGATGGTTGGCTGTCGATGCTGGATTACCAGGAGGTAGTATAGGATATAGCTGTAGTACATCAGGAGCCATGGGAGTACCTTCCAGACATGGCAGATGCAGGTGTAGACATAGCTTATAGGGCAGAGAGGTGTAGGGATCCATTCCCCAGATTCACTATACCAGATGTTCAGCCAGGAGCACAGGGGGATGAGGGTGATGATGGAGGAGATGAAGGGGATGGAGGGGGTGGAGGGGATGGAAGGAGAGGGAGAGGGAGAGTGAGGGAGAAAAGTGAGGGATCTAGATTAGGTGGCCAAAAATAGTCATGGAGATGGATATTAGTGACCCCTGAGGATGAGGTGAGACCAGCTCATCGACATGCAGAGGCTAGGAAGAATCCACTTGTAGGAGGAGAGGACTTGAGAGCTAGGATATAGGCTCTAGAGGCTGAGATGTAGCAGCTCAGGATCATGATAGTGGTTAGGGAGTAGCATCTCATAGATAAGAGGGCTGAGACTGAGTGGCGAGAGAGAGGAGAGAGCACTACAGGCTGCCATTGTAGAGAGTTGAAGAGAGGCAGTGCGAGCTGCGTACTATCACAAGCTGTACATACAGGTAGTACCAGTGGGTTAGAGAGCTCCTTCTTACTTAGCAGTAGTGGTCAAATCTGATGTAGCACCAGACATGGCACCACCTCCTCCTCCACTAGGTCCTCGAGATGGTGGCAGTGAGGCCTAGGTCTAGGGATTAGGTTTAGATGTTTTGGTCATATCCTGAGACTCTTGATCTAGATTTTGAGATCTCATTTTGTATATTGTATGATGACATTTATATATGAGATGACTGAATTTGTGATATATCATGTGTATTTGTCTCACTGGTGATGGATGTATCAATTTTTATATTTTCTTGTCATATTGGTCAAAATGGATGTTATAAATGCTCATGTATATTCTCTCTCTTAGATGTATGTTTAATTCTCATGTGTATGATGTAGACTCATGTTTCTAAAAATGATCTCTTTTGATATAGATATGATGATAAGATTAACCCCTTTTGATGACAGGAACAAGATGTGATGTGAAAGGTAAGGAGTGAAAGACATGATTGAGAAAAGGAAAGGTGAGCGCAGTTGACCAACTAGTCCATGAAAGATAAAAGGAGAGCTCTCTCCATGTGCAAGATGCAAAACTAATCTAACATGAACCTAGAAATGCAAGCTACTATGAAAGTGGTTGACTTGCAAGGTCACAACACCAATAGAAATCTAATAATCATCATCAAGCTTTATTGGTAGCATCACAAGATCATACAATACACACTAGTATGACTATGGGTATATGAATATGATCTATATCAGATAGAATGTGGAAATCCCACCTAGGAACCAAAGACATGTAGGTCAAGATGACTAGTGCAGTGAGATTACCTAAGTTTAGTATAGTGATATTATGCTGGCATTAGGACATAAGAAAGTCAAGATGGCTATAAGCATGCACTCACATAAAATAGTCAAGGATAATACCTTGTAGATCCTAGGTGTCAAGTGGATCAAGCATAAATTCTAATGACAACTAGGACCAACAAAATTTACCCACAAGTAGAAAAAGTAATAAAACATGTCCTCATGCCCTCAGTCTTCTAGCTATGCATCATCAAAAACTATCATAGCGAGAGAACATTCATTAAAGAAATCATCATAGACAGCACACAAGGAAAACAAAGTCAAACAATTCTCAGCGAGTCAAGTGTTTAAGTGCGTGTGTGTAGGTCATAGAATCAATCTTTGAGTATCACATTTTCTAGTGGAAATATCATATCATTCTAGACTGTGGGGTAGGATATCTGATAAGTGTTGAGAAACACTTGATGCTAGGGTAGTGTTGAAAAACACTGTTTGGGGTGGTGTTGAAAAACACCATTTGCAAGAATGTCCTAAAGACCAACGCATCCTAGAGACCAAAGCTAACACGGTTATGCCCCCTAGACAAAGACAAAGACCAATTCCAAACCAAGGCAACAAGGTCAAGGCATGATGGAGAAAGGCTAAGTATCGAGGATGCATGCTAAAAGACAAGGGTGCAAAGGCCTCAAGTAGCACCTGTTTCCAGGTTTTCACCACTTGACAGATTTTTTGTTTTTTCAATTTTTTGTATTTTTGCTACCAAGGCGCCTGTTTCCAGGTTTTCACCAAGGCACTTTTTCTATTTTTTTGAATTTTTTTGCATTTTTTGATTTTTTGTATTTTTTTAGGACTTTATATGCTTTTTAGGATTTTTTTTCAGCATCATATATGAATTTTTTTTTTGGAATTTTTTTAGGATCAATAAGATATGTACAAAGGATGCCCCTAGACAGAACATGCATCATAGATAGAACTTCTTGAGGTGCAAAACATTGATAGGATCAGGGAGCTATTCCCCCTCTAGATTAGATAGTAAATAAGCACTTGTACCAAAAGTTGCAGTAATGATGTATGGTCCAAGCCAATTAGGTTTGAACTTCCCCTTTTGCTCTCTATTTTGTTGGTTCTTAGGGTTTTCTTGCAAAACAAGATCACCCACTTGAAATTCCCTAGGGAAAACCTTCTTGTTGAATGCTTTGGACATATGCTTTTGGTAGACTTTCATGTGATCAAAAGATGCTTTTCACTTTTCATCTAGAAGTTCTAGTTCTTGCAACCTCATGGCACGATAGTCTTCATCTGTCACTAAACCTTTGAGAGAGACTCTAAGTGAAGGGATCTCTACCTCTAAAGGTAACACTGCTTCAGCACCATAGGTGAGGCAAAAAGGTGTAGCCCCTGTTGGAGTACAAATACTCATTCTATAGGCCCATAAGGCTAGATTTATCTATAGGTACCAATCCCTACCATTCTTGTGAACTGTTCTATGGAGAATCTTGAGAATGGTCTTATTTGAAGCCTCTACTTGCCCATTTCCTTGCGGGAAGTAAATGGAGGACCAATGATGTTTTATCTTAAATTTCTTGCAGAGATGTTTAAGGTCCTTATTTTTAAACTGACCCCCATTATCAGTGATTATCTCAAAAGGCACTCCATACCGATAGATGATATGATTCAAAATAAATAAAGAAACTGTCTTGCCTGAGGCAACAGAAAGTGAGATAGCTTCTACCCATTTGGTAAAGTAATAAGTAGCAGTAATAATGAGTTTGTGTCCACTTGATGAGTTGGGATGAATCTACCCAACAAGGTCAAAGGCCCAGCGCTGAAATGGCCAATGAGAAATAGAAGGAATAAGCTCCCTGCCTAGAGCATGTATCAGGTTTCCATGTTTCTGACACTTTTCACAAGATTTAGCAAAAGCTATTGCATCTATCTGCATGGTAGACCAATAGTACCCCACCCTAAGCAACCTTCGAGCCATGGCAAGACCATTAGAATATCCTCCACAAATGCCCTCATGAATGTCAACTAACGCTTGGTTGGAATCATCCTTTTCTAAACACCTAAGAAGTGTCCCATCTAAACCCCTCCTATATAGATCACTAGAGATAAGGGTGTGGCGAGAGGCATTATGATCAAGGTTTCTTCTTTCAGAATGATTGAAGGTTTTGAGAATAGTACCATCATGGAGATATGAATAAATGACACCAGAGCAAGATGATTCATGGCTAACCAAGGTACAAATGACATGGCTTTCTGAGGAGTCAAAAATAGGGTAACGTAGCTCTTCCACCAGGAATTCAAATCTGGACTCATGTTGTTCTAACTGAAGAAGTGAAGCTAATGTAGCCATAGAATCAGTTGCCTTATTTTCTACTCTAGGGATTTGTTGAAATGTAACAAAAGTAAAGGATTGACGCAATGAATCAACCATCTTCTTATAGGGTATCAGTTTGTCATCCTTTGTTTGATATTCTTCATTAACTTGGTTGATAATCAATTGAAAATCCCCATAAATGTGAAGCTCTGTAATTCCCCATTCTATAGCCATTTTCAATCCATTTGTCAAGGCTTCATACTCAGCGATGTTGTTTGTGCATGGGAATAATAACTTATAGGACTTAGGAATAGTATCTCCATGAGGAGAGACAAACAACACTCCAACTCCTGAACCATTTTGCATGAAAGAGCCATCAAAGAACATCTTCTAGGTTCTTTTAGTCATATACATGATGTGCTCATCTAGAAATTCAACCATAATGGGAACACTCTCCTAAATGGGAAAATCAGCCAGTTGATCAACGATAGCTTGTCCTTTTATAGCCTTACGCTCAACATACTCTATGTCAAATTCTAAAAGAATCATCATCCATTTAGCAAGTCTACCTGTGAGAGCAGCCTTACCAAGCAAGTATTTTAGAGGATCAATTTTTGCAATGAGGTGTATTGTATGTGCAAGCATGTAATGTCGCAACTTTTGGGAAGCAAACACCACCGCTAGGCAAGATTTTTCAATACTAGTATAGTTGACCTCATATGAAACAGTGTTCAACTGATGTAATATATGGCTCTTTCTTTTCCAGTATCATCAAGTTGAGCCAATAATGCCCCCAGGGAAGATTCTGTTGCTAAGACATATAATATAAGTGGTTTTCTTGGGATAGGAGGCATTAAGATTGGAGGATTAGCCGAGTACTATTTGATTTGATCCATGCTTTTCTGACATTCCTCATTCCAGACACATTTAACCCCTTTATGCAAAGTCTTATTAAAGGGTTGAGCTCTATCAGCCAGTTGTGAAATAAACCTCCTTATAGACTAAAGATGTCCTTGAAGACTCCTCATTTGACTGATGTTTTTAGGAGGTGGCATATCCATTATTGCTTAAACTTTTTTGGGGTCTAGCTCTATTCCTTTAACTGAAATGATAAATCCTAAGAGTTTGCCAGAGGTAACTCCAAATGCACACTTTTTTGGATTTAATCTAAGTTGAAACTATTCCATACGATCTAAAATTACTTCCAAATCACCAAGGTGTGTATCCCTTTTCTTGGATTTTGCCAAGGTGTCTTCCACATAGTCTTCCATATTCTTATGCATCATGTCATGGAAAATAGTAGTCATAGCTCTTTGATATGTAGCTCCAACATTTTTTAATCCAAATGGCATGATGTTCCAACAATAGGTTCCCCATGCATAGGTGAATGCAGTTTTCTTTTGGTCTTTAGAAGCTATTTTGATTTGATTATACCCAGAAAAGCCATCCATCAAAGAATAGATCTTATAGCCCGCAGTCATGTCCACTATCATGTCTATGTTAGGGAGTAGAAAATCATCCTTTGGGCATGCTTTATTAAGATCTCTAAAGTCTGTGCACACATGAATGGATTTGTCATGTTTTGAAACTGGCACAATAATGGATATCCATTTGGCATAATCAATAGCTCTTATAAATCCCGCACTGAGGAGTTTCTCTAATTTAGCTTTGACAAGGAGAGCTATGTGAGGATGCATTTTCCTCAATTTCTATTTTACTAGTTTGATTCTTAGAGCTATGGACAAATGATGCATAATGAGACTAGTGTCCAATCCTGGCATGTCTGAGTAAGTCCAAGAAAAATTAATTTTCTTTCTTTGTAGGAACTTGGTATATGCCTCCTTTTCTTGTGTTGACAATGATTGAGCCAAATGGATTATTTGTGGATCCTCTGGTGTATTTAGATTGACTAGTTGTGTAGGCTCAACAAGCACTGAAGACCTATCTTGAAAATAGCTTGGAAGATTATCAAGTACCCTATCCTTAGGCACCTTAGGGAGGTTTTCACCTTCGGATACATCTTTTATTTTTACTTTTTTCGATTCTAACACCGCCACATAGTGGTTTTTGCCATCAGAACTCCTATTTTTTGTTTCTTTTCTTTTTATTTTTTGACTGAGGTACTTGATATTTGGCTCTATCATACTAGTATTTGGCTCATTGGTGGAAGAGACTATAGGTTCAAGAGCATTTAGGTAACAGGCTATCTCATAGTCATTTGAAAAAGTTAGGAGATGAGGCTCTTGATAGCGCTGAGACCAATCAATTAAGTGTAGATTGACAAGGGGTAGGTCAATGGCTGGTTCAATATTGTGTATGAAAATGGCATCATCTCTGGTGATTACAGAGTTAGGATCTATCAAGTATCCCTCTAAGGTACCCAAATCAGGACTTATCCTACTAAGGGAAGCATCGTCCACTAAAGCGACTCGTGGATTCCAATCTTCTAGTCCTACACTAGACTCGTTAGCTACCTCAGATTGGGAACTATACGTATGGACAATAGGAATGTCCATGTCAACTATAGAACAATCAAAAAGAGTCTCCCACTCATACTCATGTGAGTCCATATCTGAATCTCGGCTAGGATGCTTACACCAACCATATTTTTTAGGTCTTGAAATAGAAGCATTGATGTCACCAAAGGTAACACCTTCTTGAATGCCATTTGTGTGTTGGATAAGATCCTCAACATGATCTTCAATAGTGGATTGTTCTTGTTCTAGTTCTGAAACTGTGGGATTATCAACTATAGTATCTAAATCTTCCCAAAGGAGATTGGTGGAAGGGACCCAATCTTCACACCTATCTTGCTGATTTTGCACATTGGGTATGTATTCATCATCACTATCCATCGTAGCTAGGATAGGGGCAACCTTCTTGTTCTGACTCTCAAAACCTAGGCCAATTGTAGTCTTAGATCTACGTCCAAAAAGAGCATGATTGAGTGGCTCAGCCTTAGCATCTAGTCTATGACTGAGAGGACCATGACCTAGGTAACTCATATTTTTGACCAAAGTATATCCTCTCCCATAAGTCTTAGGAGATGGAGAAAAATTCTCATTGTTCTTGTATTTCTCCTCTTTATAAATCCAGTCTCTAACAACTACTTCCTCTTTCTCATCTTGAATGGGTATCAAAGACTCTACAAATGTATCAAACAGGGTCATTGTTGAGGATGAGGGACGCATCTCCCGTGAAGGTTTAACATAGGACCTAGGTGAGACTGGTAGCTTTGTGAAGGAGTCAATGTGATAACCTCCCATACCAAGGTCTATGGTTTTGAACTTATTCTGATATTGTTACAAAGTTGCATCAAAATTTTTTGCTTCCTGATTAAGAGGAACATGGGTCCCTGCTAAAATTGCATTAATAGATAATGTGCTATCCCCGGGTATACAAACCTCTACTCCATTATAGGGGAACTTGACACATTGGTGATAGGTGGATGGCACCACTTGCATGTCATGGATCCATGGTCTACCAAGAAGAATATTATAGGCTAAAGGACTAGCATCAACAATCTAAAATAAGATGTCCTTTTCAACGGGGCCAATCCTAACAGGAAGGATAGCCAAGCATTTAGAGCTTCTCTCTGCCTCATCATAGGCTTTAATGGTTATTTTCTTGTGAGTATCAATAACTTTCTCTGAGTAACCGAGTATTTTCAGCAAACTTAAGGAACAAATATTGAGCCCAGCACCCCCATCAATCAACACACGCCTGACACAGGTCTTGTGAATCATGACTTCAATGTGGAGGGAAAGATTATGTGGATGGCTCAAGGCTTTGTCATCTTCTTCTAAGAATGTGAGGTAATGTGGGCTGGCAAGGTTATTTACCATATTTTGGAATTGATCAATGTTTATGTTGTTAGGGACATTGGCTGTACGCAAAGCATTTTCAAGGATGTGCTTATGTCTTGGAGACAACTCTAGGAGCTCAAAAATTGAAATTTGAGCTGGTGTTCTTTGTAACTAATCAACAAGATTGTAGCTCATTTCGGGATTAACTACTGACTTGGTGGTGACATTCTTGGATGTCACTTGCTTTGGTTTGCTAGATTGGTTAGAATTAGGACCTCTAATGACCACATGACCTTCACCTTGGCTCCTAGTTGTAATACCCAAAAAATGGGCTATAAGTTCATTAACCTCCTACATCTACAAATTGAACGAAATCAACATCGAAGTCCTAATCTAAGGCACATCTGAACATCATCGAATCCTAATTGATTATCTTAAAATTCTGCATCGGGGAATATTCTTGGCAATATTCTTAATTATCTTTAATTTTATAATTATTTGGCAGTAAATCACATTTATCCTAAAATTTGATTAATTAAATATTTTTCATATTTAATTAATTAGATTTAATATTTTCCACTTAATTGTTTAAAAAATTTAATTCTATCTATTATTAATTGTATTATTTAATTTTGACAATAAATCTAATATCCTATGAATAATTGATTAAATTCTTATTTAATTAATTAAAGCAAGTTGTCATTATTTAATAATATAATTTTTAATAAAAGTTTGATTAAATGATTGATTAACCCATAAATCAATTATTTTTCAAAAAATCAGTTAAGTTGGAAATAAATCACTTTATTATTAAATTAATTCATAATAAAATATGCACAATCACAAAAGCAAACAACTATCAATTATCAATTAAAGCTAAACTCTATTTTGAGTTAATCTGTTGGAAATATTCAGGAATTAACCGAGTTACTGAGAGGGGAGGGGTGAATCAGTAACTCCAAATTTTCTTTCAATTACAGATGTATTAACATGTAATTTACTTTAACCTTTTGCATATAGAAAGCATGAAACTTAAAAGCATTCACAATAATGACACATAGATTTGGTTACCCAGAAACCTTCCAAAAGAAAGTAAAACTGGGGTGGGGATGAAACCCACAAAGCTTTAATACTGCAGAATAAAGTTGGTTGGTTAAGGCTTACAATTTGATCACTTCTGATGATCTGCCCTGTTAGGAGCAATAAGGATTGCTAAATCCACCCTGTTAAAGGATTTACAAAACATACAATGAAGTATGCACTCGGTAAAGAGATTTTACAAAAGACTGTTAAGTCTACCCGGTTAAAGGATTTAGTACTGATTCACCTGTTAGGATGAAACAGTAGATCTCTTGCTTAGCAACTAGATTGCTGATTGAGATTCACTGATGTACTGATCACCTTCTGTGATGAATTTGTCTTTGTTGTTCCTTATACTACTCAAGCCTTCTGTAATTCGCTTATCTCTGCCTTTCTTTCTCTTTTTCATATATTCTTTTTCATACATCTTGACATTTTTACAACATTGTTTATATACAAGTCTTAAACAATTAATTACAATTACAATTACAAAGTCGGCTTGAAAAATAAACATAAGTGCTACTAAGTCGGCCCAAGTATGGTTACACGGTTCCTGCAAACTAACTCGGTGACTTTCTGATACTTGGCATCCACTGCATTACTCAGCATCATCATGCACTCGGTAGAAGTGAAGGCACGGTTCATACTGATCACTCGGTAGGTTTTGAACTCGGTAAATACTGGTGAATCGGTAGACATGATGTTACTCGGTTTACACTGTCTTGTTCGGTTTGTACTAACTTGCTCGGTTTGCACTGTCTACTCGGTTTGCACTGTTTGCTCAGTTTGCACTGTTTGCTCAGTTTGCACTGTTTACTCGGTTTGCACTGTTTGCTCGGTTTGCACTGTTTGCTCGGTTTGCACTGTCTGCTCGGTTTGCACTGTTTGCTCGGTTTGCACTGTTTGCTCAGTTTGCACTATTTGCTCGATTTGCACTGAGAACGCAAATAAGTGTTGTCACTAGTGGCAATTCTGCTTAATGCCAACAATCTCCCCCTTTGGCATTAGTGACAAAAACACTTATTGGCCAAAACTTATATACACGAATCATGGTGAGTTTTATTTTGATTTTTCAAAATTTGTCTTTGTTATAGGGCTTTATACATTGTCTCCCCCTTTCAATGTGCTAACTGTTTCTTATAAAAATCTATACATATCTCTCCTTCTATACAGATCTGCCCCTTTTTGACGATAATGCCAAAGGTGCATATACAAGTTATTTACAGAGAGAATCCAAAATTTGATAGAAAATCAGAATGTACCTTCATTATTAGTGCCAAGGTTCTGTCCCAACTTTCTTGCAGGATTTTACATGTTTGTATAGCAATTTGGACTTCTGCAGAGAGTTCAATCATGTGATCTGCTATAGAGAACTGATTGTCATGAATCAATGTTTTGGAATGTTCAATGTGCTTATACATTGTATTCATGATGGGAAGGATCATGTGTTGGATGTCTAGCAGTGTGGACCGGATCCTTGTGTCTTCTTTCAGTAGATCAGACTGCATGTTTGATAGGTGTGAGATTTTCATGTGATGAGCAGAGCTTGAACTTAGTTCAAGTTGCAGCTTCTGTATGCTAATCTTCATATCCTCATCCATTTTATTCATTTTATCCTTAACATCCTTTGTGAACTCGGCAATGTTGCACAGTCTGGCCAAAAGAGAGGTAGCATTCGAATAGATAGATTCAATGTTAGACAAAACTGAGGACAATTCTACTTGGTTAATAGCTATGTGCTGAGCAATGTGCTCAAGCACTTTATTGTTGAATCTCTTCTCGGCTCTTTCAACTAACTTTTCTATCCCGCATGAATCCTCATTGTATTTCTCAACTGCTTCTGCTAATTGTAACAAAACATGTTGGGAGGAGTCTACTTTAATGCCTAATGCATCAGACAAGATGTCCTTAGCATCCTTGATGATTTGATACTCCTTGTCTCTCTCCTCTTTAAGTTTCTTTTGTTTTGCTTTCCTTTGGAGGATCTCACCTATATTTTGCATCTGGTCCGCTGATAGATATGCAAAATCTAATGTAGGAATTTCTATCTCTTCATCTAGGTCTATATCCTCTACTATATTTTTACCCAAAAATTTTATACTCGGTAGAGCCTTAGGCTTATCTGTACTTAATGCTTTGGTAGTAGTGACAGTAGATAAAGTAGGGCTGGCTATAGAGACTGGCATACTTTCTACTGGAGAACTTAAAATATTTACACTTGAAGATTCAAAAACTGGAAAACTTACTACTGGAAAGCTTGATGATGCAGGAGACTGCAGCTCGGTAGAAGAAATGGTAGCTACTTCTGTTGTTGCTAAGGATGATTGGACAAATGTGGAAGTTGTCACAACCATGCTTGAAGGTGTCTCTGGGCTAGATGTAGAAACTTTCACTGGAGAGGTAGGAAGGGATGCAATGACTTCTGTTGCTATCCTCACAGTATCATCTACCTCAGTGTCTTCTTCTTGTTCATCACTGTCATCTTCAATATCTTTTATTATTACTGTTTCAATACTCGGTTGGTGAAGGTGGTATATGTTCTTCCATGTGGCATTTGCAGCCTTCACAACCGATTCAATATTGTTGATCAAAATCAAACAAGTATTGAACTTCAATGTCATCTTATTTTGATTTTCTTTTAATGCCTTCTTTACTTCATCATTTTTCAAGCTCGGCATCAACTGTCTCAGGTTTTGATCAAATATGTCTATCACCGTTTGCTTTGCATTGCTCCATCTCATTTTTATTGGATTCAATAGAACTGCTGGAACCTGTGGGGCAATTTCTTCAGGAGAGTATTTCCACTGTCCCATCTTCTCAATAACAGCATCTTCTATTTCCTTCTGTTCTGCTTCCGATCTGGTTTCATATTTTAAGGATTTTATGTTACTTACTCCAGATCCTGATCCGTCTCTAAAGAGTTTGAGCTTTTCTTGAAGGTTTAGAGGAGGCCTTTTGAATACTATGTCTTTATCTGCCTTGTCTGCCTTGTCTGCCTTGCCTCTTGTATTTCTTCTTGTAAATACAGCAGTAGGAGGCTTAGGTGCCTTGGTGATAAATACCTTTCCTTTCTTCTTTGCAGGTTCTAGTTCCTCTGTTTTCTCATCCTTTTCTTCTTCTTCTTCATCTTTTTCTTCTTTGTCCTCGGTTATCATTTGCATTTTGGCTATCCTCTTCTTTCCTTTGTTTACCGCCTGTGGAAGCTTTATGCTTAGTTCAATTCTCACCTTAGCTTCATCATATGTTCCAAAATATGGAGCTTTGGGATTGACAGGCTGATTAAGAAGAGCTTCAATGATATTCTTGGTTTCATCAATATTTACCTCATAAGGAAGAGGTTTTACATATACAGTCCTTGGTTTAACTGCTTGAATATATACATTATCACAATCCACCATAGAACAAATGTCATCTTTGTAATCTTCCACCAACTTCTGTGGAATCCAGAATCTGTCATTCATTTTCTCTTTGAAAGACTCAAAATAATTATCCATGATGCTTTCAAAGTTTTCACCCATTTCTGAGATGTATTCATTTATTTCATAGAGGACTGGCACATCTTTTCTCCATACAACTTTTCCTTTAGAAGGGAAGAATTTCAGAACATAGAAGAATAAATAGACCAACAAGGATCCAAACTTACATGGATTGTTTTTGGAAGTTTTAATGCTTTCCATGTTTTTGTTAAACTGCTTTAACAATAAGTCTGCTAGGTCAAATGTCAAGTTATTCTTGACCACTTTGTATGCTAGGTCAATAGCTTCACAGGAGACACTGTTCTATCGACTAGAACTGTAAATCTTATGGGCAATAATGTGTGTACCAAACTTCAGTTCAGCGTCGGTAATGCTACTAACTTTCATGCCTCTACCGTCCCACTCGGCTAGGGTTTTCTTCTCTAGTTCTGTCCGACCTAGGGTTTTGGTAGTTTTAGCTTTGTTTAACATGGGAAGACCGGTGATTAGTTGAATCATCTTCTTTGTGATCTCTATAGGTTGCTCAAGCCAAATCTTGCCATCATGTACTCGGCTGAGAATGTATCTAACCCATTTATCTCGAAAGTTTCGAGGTAGATGTGCAATGTGAACTAAACCTTTATCTTCCAGATGTTTGTGCTCGGGTTTCAGAATACCATCCACACACAGTTCCTCACACACAATATCTAATTCTAGGTTCCCCATTTCATGAATTGAACAGTTGAAATGATTGCGGATATCGTTAATAAGTAGTACCTTAGGAGGAATCTGAGATTGAGCTCCGTTCGGATCTAGGGCTGCTGCAATTGCAGGCACGATCTTAAAATTTGGTGCTTTCCATTCCCCTTGGACTAACATATCAGATCCTTTCTTCGCTGAAGTGTTGGATGATGCCATGATAGATCACAAAAAATTCCTTTCGCAAAAGTATTGAATCGCTGGGTTGCTCTTGAAATTTTTTGCTCTCAATGTGCTGAAGGTTCGCGGTGAAGAATGAGTTCGATTACTTGCTTTTTGTTTACAACTCTGTCATTAATGCTCATTACAAATTAGGTTATGAATTTTGACAGATTGTCACCCACTAAGAATTAATTGCTCGGTAAAGACTTTGCAACTTGGTGAATTCGAGAATTCATATTGCTCCGACCTCGCTCGGTGAAGACTGATACCGACCTCCCTGTGATCTCACTGCATCTTGCATGCTGATTTAGATCTTTCTTTTAATTTCGGTTCTGGAACTGCTTGAAATTGGTCTATGAGAATATAGTTCCAGTGCTTTCTTGGAAATTTAGTTTGAGTCGGTAGAGCCATCCATTCCATTACTTGGAGTGGATTGCTCAGTAGCTTTAGGAATCCATTTTTGTCTCACCTGTTTCCTGACCTTAGTTGCTTCATTCTTCTTTCCATCTTCAACTTCACTAGCATTCATGCAGTTTCTGGCTATGTGACCGAGTTTAGTGCATTTTAAGCATCTTACGGTAGTATCTCTTTTCCTTAGATGATGTTTTATGCAATTCATGCCAATGTGTCCATATTCTCCACAGTAATGACATCTACACCAGGTGTTGTAGTCCCATCCAAACATTTCTTTCATAATTTGTTCTGCTAGATTAAATGTCTTGGATCTGCACTCGGATGCCTTGTGACCCTATTTGTTGCACTTGTGACAATTACCTCTGAATCTAGGTTTTTCCCTGCATTCATTTGCTTTGTGACCAGGTTGATTGCAGTTGTAACATTTTCCATTGAATTCTGCTTTTTCATTGTTCCAACATTTATTTGAAGTATGTCCTATTTTACCACAATGATTACAAGTAGGTTTTTGATTTCTTTGAGTACCTTGCTTAGAGGATTCACCTTTTCCTTTGTATCCAAGTCCTGCTTTTCCTTTTTGCCTATGAAGATTTCGCTCATACAGCTGATTCAAGTCTTCTTGACTTTTCAGCATTCCTTCATTGATTTGTTTTTCAGCATTTAGGTCATCCACCAATCTTAGATTGATTTCCTTTTCAGATCTTATTTCTTCTCTTGTGCTTTCTATTTCTAATCTTAGATTCAGAATTTCCTCATTTGTGTGAGAGATCTGATCAATTAGGTTTTCTAGCTGAAGGGTTTTATTTTGGACTTCAATGTTTCTTCCATCTAATTCATCTTTCAACTTGTTTCTTTGTTCCAAGATCTCACAGAATCTTGTAGAGTGTAGCTCTTGTTCTCTTTTCAATTTTCTCACTTCTTCCTGCAGAGACCCATTCTTTTCTAGGAGTTCTTTGACAGCATTGTTTGCTTCATCTGAGTTATTTGAGGGAAAAAGATCTTCAATCTTTTCTTCAATGTAATTCTGATCATTCATCTGATTTGCAAGTTCCTTCCTTCTTCTTAGGGATTGGGAAAGATGTTCTTTTGCTTCTTTGAGTTTAGCTATGGCCATTTCCAGATCTAGCTTTTCATTTTCAATCACCTTGTTCAGTTTGAATACCTCCATTGTCCTAGATCTTTGCTCAAGCTAGTTAAGCTTTGTCTTGAGAACCAATGTTGCTCTGATACCAATTGTTGGAAATATTCAGGAATTAACCGAGTTACTGAGAGGGGAGGGGTGAATCAGTAACTCCAAATTTTCTTTCAATTACAGATGTATTAACATGTAATTTACTTTAACCTTTTGCATATAGAAAGCATGAAACTTAAAAGCATTCACAATAATGACACATAGATTTGGTTACCCAGAAACCTTCCAAAAGAAAGTAAAACTAGGGTGGGGATGAAACCCACAAAGCTTTAATACTGCAGAATAAAGTTGCCCGGTTAAGGCTTACAATTTGATCACTTCTGATGATCTGCCCTGTTAGGAGCAATAAGGATTGCTAAATCCACCCTGTTAAAGGATTTACAAAACATACAATGAAGTATGCACTCGGTAAAGAGATTTTACAAAAGACTGTTAAGTCTACCCGGTTAAAGGATTTAGTACTGATTCACCTGTTAGGATGAAACAGTAGATCTCTTGCTTAGCAACTGGATTGCTGATTGAGATTCGCTGATGTACTGATCACCTTCTGTGATGAATTTGTGTTTGCTGTTCCTTATACTGCTGAAGCCTTCTGTAATTCGCTTATCTCTGCCTTTCTTTCTCTTTTTCATATATTCTTTTTCATACATCTTGACATTTTTACAACATTGTTTATATACAAGTCTTAAACAATTAATTACAATTACAATTACAAAGTCGGCTTGACAAATAAACATAAGTGCTACTAAGTCGGCCCAAGTATGGTTACACGGTTCCTGCAAACTGACTCGGTGACTTTCTGATACTCGGCATCCACTGCATTACTCGGCATCGTCATGCACTCGGTAGAAGTGAAGGCACGGTTCATACTGATCACTCGGTAGGTTTTGAACTCATTAAATACTGGTGACTCGGTAGACATGATGTTACTCGGTTTACACTGTCCTGTTCGGTTTGTACTAACTTGCTCGGTTTGCACTGTCTGCTCGGTTTGCACTATTTGCTCGGTTTGCACTGTTTTCTCAGTTTGCACTATTTGCTCGGTTTGCACTGTTTGCTCGGTTTGCACTGTTTGTTCAGTTTGCACTGTTTTCTCGGTTTGCACTGTTTGCTCAGTTTGCACTGTTTGCTCAGTTTGCACTGTCTGCTCGGTTTGCACTGTTTGCTCGGTTTGCACTGTTTGCTCGGTTTGCACTGTTTGCTCAGTTTGCACTGAGAACGCAAATAAGTGTTGTCACTAGTGGTAATTCTGCTTAATGCCAACATAATCTCTGCTTTTGCATGTTTTTGTGGATTAAATTATCTTTATTTAAAAATAACTCAAAAATCAACCTGAGTTATTTGAGTGATTTATGGTTTTTCCCATGCACCTCCAAAGCCCTGGATTTCTATAAAAACAAGGCTCAGCTCTTCATAATTCATCTCTCAATCATCTCTCAAATTTGCATCTACAGAATCTCATATTTTGCACAATCATGCTCGAGAATTACAATTGGAAGGCTCAAAGCTTATTGCGAATCAACATTGTTGTGAGATCAATTTCAAATTCATTGCTTTCATATTATTGTTAGAATCTTCATTCTCATATCATATCATTTCTAGATTAGCATTGTTAGATCAATTTCCATATTAGCATAGATTCATATCAGTTTTCATCATTATTATTGCATAGAAAATATCAAAAAAATAGATTAATTGCATTCATATTTCATATCTAGATCAATTGCATTCAAATCCTTCATTTAGGTGTCATCTAGGTCACTGATCTCGATAACAGTCTGAGAACATTAATCTTGCACCTACTAGAAGGCAGTAAATCGCTTGGTTAAATTAAATTTCAATTTTGCACGATTTTAATTTTTTCTAACCTCTAATATTTTACTGAAGTGTTGTGTCTACAGATCAGGTACAATTTTCACACACACATTTCTAGCGCCCACCATGGGGCCCTGAAATAGGTTTCCCTTCATTTCTATCGATTTTCTATCTTTTGAGGCTAAGGGTTTCAAGGGTCCTGGTATACTCTGTAGGACGTTATTTTTTGTTTCTTTTGTGCCTACAAAAAAGAAAAAAAAAATTTTTGGCACTTTTTCTATCAAAACTGTCATTTTTATCATTCTATCTGTACTTCCATACATCTCTGTATGAATTATCACACGAGATTTCACACTGTGTCGCGTGAGATTTCTTTCTGTGTCACGCAAAATTTCACTGGTATCATTATTTTTGTGCGTGAAAAATAACTTTCTCACACGAGACTGTACTTCCTTGCATGAGATTTCATCCTTTGTCGCGCGAAATAGTGTTTCCTCACACGGGACCACATCCTGACTCGTGTGAGATTTCATCCTTTACCGCGCAAAATAGTGTTTCCTCACGCGGGACTGCATCCTGACTCGCGTGAGATTTCATCCTTTGTTGCGTGAAATAGTGTTTCCTCACGCGGGACCGCATCCTGACTCGCGCGAGATTTCATCCTTTGTCGCATGAAATAGTGTTTCCTCACGCGGGACTGCATCCTGCCTCGCACGAGATTTTTCTACAGAGACACATAATTTACAAATTTGTACTTTCAGATTATTGATTTCTAACGCTTACAGTTTACTGTTGATTTGTCTTGATTTTGTACTTTCGGACATGTGCTAAATTTTGGATTGTAGAGCGTTGGACCTAAGGTATTCTTCTCAAGCTGATAATATTTCAATTTGGACTTAAAATAAATCTCTTGTGTCTGGCTTGTGTGTGTCTTTTCATGCTTTTATCTATTTCTACACACTTGCATAATTGATACTAGGTTGTGACCCCTTAAGGATTCATTAAGTAGTCTTACATATTTTTGATTGATCTTGATTACTATCTTGGGTTATTAGACTCACTAATCCACTAGCCCCTCATTTTCGCCCCGTGGTTGCAATCTCAGCACCATAAAGGGGAGGGGTCAACAGGACAGAAGCATTAAGTGTTCCACTTGGAAACCCTTTTGTGCTTTTAGGAACTCACTTATTTTCTAAGTTGGGAACTCATTTTTAGCTTGTGTGAGGTTTTAAGTGTTCCACCTTGTGGACTCATCTCATATTTGCTTTAAGTGTTAAATGTTCCTCTTTTTGCTTTTTGGGTACTTTTGGTAGATTTTCTTTCGAGAATATATCTGTGCTCACATAGTAATTAGGCCCTATGAACACTATTCGTGATTCTTGAGAGATTGGATTCCTAGCGAAATCTTTCTTGACAATAGAATCCTTGTAGGTAGGGAGGATACTTCGTGCATTTCACATTCAACTTGGTTAGTGTGTCTTCTCTTATTCATCGATACATTCTCTCCCAGGAGAGGTTGATAGATCACATGGGGTTGACATCACGAGCATTGGTGAATCAAAATTTGTTAGTGTGCCTTCTCTTATTGACTGATACATTCTCTCCTTGGAGAGGTTGATAGATCACGTGGAGTTGGCATCATAGACCTTGGTGAAGCAAAACTTTGTCTTAGCGTGTCAGATTAATCTGCTTGCTTTGTTTGGGTTAAAAGTGAAAAGGTGTCAAAAACCTTGGATCAGGAGCCAAGTCCCCTTGTGGTATACTATTGTGAGTCACCTTTAGAGAGGGTTAACTGTAGCAGACAATCCCTTCATAGGGAAAATTATGTTGATGGAACCTCAAGTGGTAATAGCCATTTTCACCGTGGTAGTGACAGCCGCTATATAAATGTCCTTGTGGAAGAAATCTCCATGGGTATGGTTCATTGTTGGGTTGTCAGATCTCTCTAGCAGCTCCTGAAGATTAAGTTCTCGGACTGTGTCAAAACCCTGGTGCACTAGGATTGGAGTTCACCCCTTTGGATCATAAAAGTTACAAAGTCAAACCATTACTAAAAACCCTAGCGAGGCCAAATTTTCATTTTATAGGGTATATGTGCTTTATTGCAAAACATTTTTGGAACATACACAATTAGCACTTCTGAGAATTAGAATGAATAAGTCACTTGATTGTTCATGTGCAAGGTTTCTTTTTCCTTTGTTCATTATTTTCAGACATGCTTGAAATCACTTGGTTGCTATTTTGTGTGCTTGCTTATCTATCTGGTTATTGAAAATGAACAAATCTGTTACAATTCTCAAATCTGGACATTGAAATTTGCAAACAATCTGAATCTGAAAACTCAAAATTTGCAAAATCTGAAGTAAAATTCTTTTCTGGAGTCAAAAATCATTTTAGGAGGTCAGAAAGTCATACGAGTTTCCATCAAGTGTCATTTCATTACAACCCAACTGTCGTATGATAACCCACCCAGTGTCGTACGAGTCTTGTTGCCAGAAAATTCAAAAAGTCAAATCCTGCTACCAACTGTCATACGAGCTTTTCAACTGTCATTTCATAGACTACCCACGGTCATACGAGTCTGTAGAGTGTCATTTGGGAAAATTTTGAAAGTTGTCAAAAAATTGTCATAATTGCCAGATACTTCATCTTTTACAAACTATTTCCAGAATCTATCATACAAATCATTTGTTAGGAACAGAGCAGTAGCTATTGAGAATCAGTACACATGTCTCAAAGAATCAGTACATATGAGGAAGAAATTCTGATCACCACTATGATGAAGTAGATGCATGCTATGCAAGTCCAGCTTGACAAACTTGAGAAAGAAAAGGAACCTAAAGAGTTCTCCATAGAAGCTCTATGCCCTTTTCCATTTCATAAAGACTTGTACATGTCACCATGCCCCCAGACAAAATTTGAGCAATATGATACCTCTTCCATAGAGAGTGACACATCCATATTTGGAGACTATGATGACTATGATGATAGGCAATGTAATGATACCTATGACACCTCTGTTCCTAAGAATCCTCCTCGTCGTTCATTCCTGCTTGCTACAAATGGGCCGTCACATTGGATAGATCGGGAGGGTGATCCATATGATTCTGATTTAGAAAGAGACTTTGATAATTTCTATGAACAATACCTAGATGACACATCTACTTCACTTGAGGAAGAGAAAGTTTTTTGTGCTGATTACAAAAGTAAATACTACAAGGATCTTTCCTCTAAGAACTCTCAAGCTGAAAATAAAGATTACACTCCCAAGCAAGATCATGTTAATGTTGAACCTTTGTCTTGTGATGGTTCCCTTCCATCCCCTACTTCCTCTAATACCCGTACATTTCTTAAAGCTTCTGAGTCTTTTAAATCTTTCACAGAACCTTCATCCGACACAAGCCTTGATACTTTTCATATAGTTCCCTATAGTTATCCTCCAGGGCTACCTCTTAAAGAAACTCAAGCTAACCTTCACTTGGCTGCAAATACTTTCAATAATGATAAACCTAAAGAGCCTTAGCCTTCATATGCTATAATCCCTACTTCAGCTAGTCCTCCACCATATCTTCCAAAGTCTTGCATACAATCCCAACATGCTTCCTTATCCTTAGAAGTGGCTCCATGTCAAGAGGACTCTGAAAATGATGAAGAAAAGAACATAAAGAAAGATCAAGATCAAGAACCCTCCATGTCATCCAATCCCTTTCATGATGTCTCTTATCTGCTTCATGGTTCTTTTGATCCTGCACACCCTTTCCAATGCATTCCATCATGTCTTAAGTCTTCTCCTAAGAAAGATCAAGCTACTACTTACACCATTGAACTTATTGACAATCAAAATGACCTTACTACACTTGTGCTTTCCAAAGATGATACTTCCATTAAGGCTGATAAAAATGGTGTTGTTACTTCCAATGTTGAGCCTATTGAAAATCAAGAGAAACATTATGCTCTTATGCTATCCAAAGATCCTTGTCAAGATCGAAGTCTTCCATCTTCTTGTTCTACCACTCCATGTTCGCTTCCACTTTCTACTCTTCCTAATTCTTTGCAAGCTTTGAACAATCCTATCAAAGAAGGTGCTCATATTCAAGATGTCCATGATTCTATTGAAAATTCTAATGCTCACTCTAAAGATGCTGATATCCTTGGTTGTCATATAGATGTTGATGAACTTATTGATTGTCCTTTTTCGTCTTCCACTTCCATCCTTGGACCTCTTCCACCACTACTAAGGGCTTCACGTCTGCCTTCCATCTTGGGTCCTTATGTCCCTTCACTTTCCCCTCCTAACATTTCTAATTCACCATCCATCTTGGGTCCTTACGTCCCTCCATCTCCCATCTTTCCTCAAGATCAACATAGATGCATACCCTTCAATCCTTTTCATCCACCCACCCATTTAAACCAGTCATATCCTCCTTCTTCTTCCACAAGTCCCAAGTTCTTTGGAAGTAACTTGAATGTTCAATACAAGAAAAAGAAGCAATATAAGAAAAAGAAGCAATACAAGAATCCATAAAAAAAAAAGATCACCATGTCTCCTCTAATAGACATGGAAACATAAAGTCAAAAGAGATATCTAAGAAAAAAACTACAAGACAAGTATGGGTTCCAAAATCCATCATTGAAGATATTCTCTCTAGATCATCAAAAGGAAATAAAGCCTATGGCTATATGGATTCCAAAGTCTCCCTTGAAAGAGTCTAGTGTTGAGCAAAAAGTAAAGTTGACATTCAAGCTTCCAAAGGCTTCCACTTCATCTTCTTACAAAAACATTCTTTCATTCCATGCGCCTAAACCACAACCTCTACTATCCATTCACCATATTCCTTCACGTATTCCTTCATTCCTGTTTCCTCCACCCTCTCGCCACCCTTCAAGGTATGTGTTGATGTTGAGCTTGCCTTCCTTTCCATCTACCCTTTCACAATCCTTCCCTTCATTATCCTTCTACCTTCTATCATTTTTCCTCATTTGCCTATTCCTCCTATCTTCCAACCTCACTCATTTTACATAAAACTTTATCCTCCATTTTTCTCTTCCATCTTCCTTTCCCTATCAGCATCTTTGAGCGTATCATTTTGAATCCTTGGCATATCATGGTTTATCCTTTCAAGGAGCATTATCTAAAAAACTTACCTTCTTCTGAAAAGAAAAAAAGAAAAAAAATTGAAAATGTGCCTTGGTGGAAACCTGGAAACAAGCACCTTGGTAGCAAAAGTAAAGAGAAATAAATTCATCCTATGGTGAAAACCACTCCCTTGTGGCACCTTGGATAAGTACCGTGATGAAAACTTGGTGATCAGGCATCATGCATAGTTCTTCTACATATTTCATCCATTCCATCTTCTCTCTTTGATCTTGATAATGTTGATCTATATACAAATATTTGGCTATCTTGTGAGCTATCTTACGATGATCTTGCTTTCATTCCTTCCATGTTTAGCCTTCATATCCATCTTCCTCCATTCATTTTCATCTATTGATATCCTTTTACCCTTTGGTCTTGATCTAAAAAAAAAGAAAGAAAGAGTAAAACACAGTGCTATGAAGCCTCTTGACATGTCTACTCCTTTGGACTGCATCCTTTCCTGCTCTTGCATTACCCTTTTCTGACTTATCCTATGCTAGCCTTTCATTGCTTGTCCAAATGTGCTTTACATGACAATTTTTCCCTAGCTTGAGTATTCTTGAGGAGTTTTCCCTTGAGGATTTCTTCACTTCATTATCCTTTATTCTCTTTTCTTCCATCTCTTCCACCAGCTTGTCAATCCCTCTTGTTCTCCACCTTGCTAGACATTGAGACTGCATGATATGATCTTGCTTGGGAGTTTGCAATGGAAAAAGATGCTATCAAGTATACCAAGTATCAGAACAAATATCATAAAAAGTATCAGAACCAAGTATCAGAACCAGTGTCAAAATAAGTATCAGAACTAGTATCAAAACCAGTATCAGAACAAGTATTAGAACTAGTATCAGAACTAGTATCAGAACCAGTACCAGAACCAGTATCAGAACAAGTATCAGAACAAGTATCAGAACTAGTATCAGAACAAATATCAGAAAAAGTATTAGAACAAGCATCTGAACAAGTATCAGAATGCCTACTAGGGCTACACCTTTCACTTTAGTTTATGGGTCTGAAGTGGTACTACCTATTGAGGTTGAAATCCCATCACTCCGAATTAGAATGCATGGTCTAGTAACTGATGATGACTACAAAGTGTCTAGGTTACAAGAATTGGAACTAATGGATGAGCATAGACAAGCAGCATATGATCATCTTAGAGTATATCAGAAGAGAATGTCTAGAGGCTACAACAAGAAAGTCAGACATAGAGAATTTTAGGTTGGCGATCTAGTCTTGAGAGAAAATCCTAAAAATCAAGCACATCGAGAACACAAGGGGAAGTTCGAACTCAAATGGCTGGGTCCCTTTGTCATCACTGCTACTTTTGGCTCTGGTGCCTATCAACTCTCAATGACTGAAGGAGAACAGCTCTGAAAACTGATCAACGTTCTCCATCTGAAGAAATTCTATGCCTAAGGCATTGAGTGCTTGGTAAAATGTCCTAAAAAATTCTTAAAAATCTGAAAAAGTCCTGAAAAAATGAACATCTTGGTGAAAACCTAGCAATAGGCACCTTGATGATTCACAAAAAATGTAAAAAATATCAAAAGTACAAAAAAATTGAAAAAATGAAAAATACAAAAAAAAAGAAAAAAAAAGAAAAAGTGCCTTGGTGAAAACCTAGAAACAGGGGCCTTGGTAGCAAAAATAGAATCTCTGCCAAGATGGTGAAAACCTAGCAAACGGGTGCCACTTGTTTCAAAATGCTCCATCTATCAGTGCAATCTTGGTCTTTCCTAGCTTTTAGTCTTGCTTTAGTTTATACATATCTCCTAGTTTGTTTTTGCATTTCCAGTTTTCAATAAGTCGGTCTGTACACCAATCGGCTCAAGCGTCTGTATCCTATCAATGTTTAACACTTGGGGGCAATCAATGTCATATCCTATGGTCTCCCATGTATCTTAGATGGATCATATCTAGTTAGAGTCCTTTGAAGCTTCATGTGAGTGAGTGAGTCAGTCTTGTCTCCAGAAAGGATTTTGCATCTACAACATAAATCAAATATCAAAACTCAACTGAAAACAATCTATGCTTTTTTACATGCTTTTATCTCCTTATATGCTTACTGATTCACATTGAGATTTTTGCATATTGTGTCCCTTCGAGCTCTTCGATGATGTCCTTTATAGGATTTAGAGAGTGATGACTGGGGGCATAATATTTTCTTTGTTTTCTTCTTGTATGTGAAAATCTAACAACTTTGGAAATTCTAGATTGAAGTGGTGTCCAACTGTAAGAGCCTCTATCTCAAATTAGATGGCCATGCGTACCTTGACCATTGATACCCAAAAAATTCAAGGAAGTTTGATCTAACTATTGTCTTTTTGAGTAAGTTCTTTCTCCTACTGTGGAACGCGATCTTGCCTAAGGATGTGAATGATAAAGGGTCACTACAGGTAATTCACATTGGATTTAGAATGATCTCTTGACTGTTTGATGTGTTTGCAATGCAAGGAGTATTCCAGTCATCACGACGTTTATGTTTTGATGCTTATACAAATTGCTATATCAAAATGGACATGATATTCAGGTCATCCTGGCGCTTGTGCCTTGGTGCTTATATCTAATCCGACATTCTAAAAACAAAATCAATATTCATATATCCATGGTTGTTGACCAGTGGGTGTTGTATTGGTTCTTGAGCATTACAAATCAATATTCATATGTCTATGGTTTCATAGCTAGTGGGCATTGTATTGATTTATCCTGTTACCTAAAAGTTCAATGATGATAACAAATCGACATATGATCAGTGACTAGGTCCTAGGTCTTAGGTTGCATTTCATATTGCATGCTTCTTTGCATTTTTCATCTTTGCATGATCTCACAATGACTAAACAAACTTCAATGCTTAAACAATTCTTCAATCACCTCTTCCAATCTAACAAGAGCTGAATCCCACACGAAGGTTCCTCCAATGAAATAGCAAGTAGAATCCTTTTTCGGGATCAAAATTCAAATCTGAGATCATTCATATTATTAACTGCTTGCATATTCAACCTTCTATCATCACAGAAATTGAGTATTCAACTTAACTGATTATCTAACATCAAACTATCAACATTTCAACTTGGTCAACTATGGGTAACTCATAGTTTCACCTAGTCAAACTTGGTCGTTTGGACCTCTAAACGATGCAGAATGCATTCTTGAACATGTATAACCACTTTTCCAGTCAATTAACATGCTTCTAAACTATCAACGCTGACTTTTCTTGTCAGATTTCAATTTTAATCCCGAAGGGGGCATGGTATTGTATATCAATTCAAAGTCTATAAATCAAAATTCTATCGATCAAATTCTATCAATCTTTCCTCAGTGATCAAGACAAACAATCATGTCTAGTTGCTGAATCATCAAAACACCTCATCGCTTGGGGCAAATCTATCATCACTTGGGGCATATCAGATTCATCAAGATCCATATCAATCTGATATTCTCCTAATCTTGTAAACTGTATCAGTTTTTTCAACCATCAGACCATAGTGTTCTTTCCTTGGTTCTTCGGCAACTGAAGGATTCGGATGTGGTACCTGCTAGTTCTGCTAAGACAATCAAGTCTGGAACGGGTCACTCACTTCTTTGCAATCCTAAGGTTTGGAATCAGGTGTTTTGACACTTTTTCGCAATCATAGGTTCATTTGCTGCTACAATGAACATTATTTTTGGTCATTCAGGACCTATTATCTCCATATCAATTCAATATCAATCAGCTTCTCTCTCATATCAATTATCAATTTCAAACATCAGTTTCATATCTTTATCAAACACAGACTATCTTTGAACCACTGCACTTCGCATAGTAATTCAAAGAGGGGCAAAATGTAATACCCCAAAAATGGGCTATAAGTTCATTAACCTCCTACATCTACAAATTGAATGAAATCAACATCGAAGTCCTAATCTAAGGCACATCTGAACATCATCGAATCCTAATTGATTATCTTAAAATTCTGCATCGGGGAATATTCTTGGCAATATTCTTAATTATCTTAATTATCTTTAATTTTATAATTATTTGGCAATAAATCACATTTATCCTAAAATTTGATTAATTAAATATTTTGCATATTTAATTAATTAGATTTAATATTTACCACTTAATTGTTTAAAAAATTTAATTCTATCTATTATTAATTGTATTATTTAATTTTGACAATAAATCCAATATCCAATGAATAATTGATTAAATTCTTATTTAATTAATTAAAGCAAGTTGTCATTATTTAATAATATAATTTTTAATAAAAGTTTGATTAAATGATTGATTAACCCATAAATCAATTATTTTTCAAAAAATCAGTTAAGTTGGAAATAAATCACTTTATTATTAAATTAATTCATAATAAAACATGCACAATCACAAAAGCAAACAACTATCAATTATCAATTAAAGCTAAACTCTATTTTGAGTTAATCTCTGCTTTTGCATGTTTTTGTGGATTAAATTATCTTTATTTAAAAATAACTCAAAAATCAACCTGAGTTATTTGAGTGATTTATGGTTTTTCCCATGCACCTCCAAAGCCCTAGATTTCTATAAAAACAAGGCTCAGCTCTTCATAATTCATCTCTCAATCATCTCTCAAATTTGCATCTACAGAATCTCATATTTTGCACAATCATGCTCGAGAATTACAATTGGAAGGCTCAAAGCTTATTGCGAATCAACATTGTTGTGAGATCAATTTCAAATTCATTGCTTTCATATTATTGTTAGAATCTTCATTCTCATATCATATCATTTCTAGATTAGCATTGTTAGATCAATTTCCATATTAGCATAGATTCATATCAATTTTTATCATTATTATTGCATAGAAAATATCAAAAAAATAGATTAATTGCATTCATATTTCATATCTAGATCAATTGCATTCAAATCCTTCATTTAGGTGGTGTCTAGGTCACTGATCTCGATAACAGTCTGAGAACATTAATCTCGCACCTACTAGAAGGTAGTAAATCGCTTGGTTAAATTAAATTTCAATTTTGCACAATTTTAATTTTTTCTAACCTCTAATGTTTTACTGAAGTGTTGTGTCTACAGATCAGGTACAATTTTCACACACACACACTAGTGACAACATTAAGAGTTTGAGATGACCTTTGGGAGTGAGGACCTCTAAGCACCACCACGGGTTAGTTATCAAATATAGGAGAGTCCACATCATGACTATGAGAATCTTTGCTTTGCATCATGTTGACATTTTCATCTACAACTTCAAGCATATTGATAACATTCTTTGCAGACGTATAGGTGTAGTTGATTGCATCTTTTCCATCTTTGGGTTTAGAGGTTTCCCCCTTATCATATTTAGGAAAAGGTTCCTTATTAAACACTTTATGATCTGCATTGGTTTTCAAACCATCAATCTCAAGTTTGCCACTTTCGATAAGATCTTGAATGAGATGTTTAAGTTTCTAGCAGTTTTCTATGTCATGTCCAATGCCATTATGAAATATGCAGTAAGCCTTTTCATTCCACCAATATGGCTTAATCTCAGGTATGTGAAACTTTGCTAGATCTTGTGGTCATGCAAGATTGTTATCAACAAGCATTTTTTAAAAATCCTCATAAGAATCCCCAAGCTTAGAGAATTGTCGCTTTTCCTTTTTAGACTTCTCTTGATATCTTTGTTTATGCTCTTGTTGGTTAGAGGATGTATTAAGCTTCATGACTTGAACTGCACTAGATAAATGAAGGATACCTTGATCCTTTGGTTGGTTAGAGTCAACAACTCCATCATTGACTACTTGCTTATTTTTATTCTAGTGTGAGTTCTTGCCTTTGTCCTTATGATGGTGGTTATTATTTTGACTATTGTTGTTATTATGTTGTTTAGTCAAAATACCTTGCTCTTTTAAGACATCCTCTATTCTACATGCAATTTTGACCATGGTGTCAAATGAATCAAAGACCATCTTCTAAACCTCATACCGCATCTCAGGTACTAAATTGCTTACAATGATATCAATTCTCTCCTATTCAGGAATTATCCTAGAATATCAAGAGCATAATCATCTCCACCTTTGTAAAAATGTAACAAAAGATTCCCCTTGATTCTGTTTCAAATTACACAAATCAAGCATGGTGATTGATCTTGATAAGTTGTAAGCAAAATGTTGCACAAATTTGTGAACGCGTTCTTTAAAAGTTTTGACGGGAGGGGTTATGTTGGTAAACCACTCCATAGCCTGACATTTTAGACTCCTTGGGAATAATCTCATCAAATAGGAATCTTCATGGTGAAATTCAAAACTCATGGTATAAAACTGACGCACATGATCATCTGGGTCACCATTACCGTCATATTTGTCATATTGGAGAAATTCAATTTTCCTAGGAAAATCGATCATGCTCACACTCCTATCAAAAGGATTAGGACAAATAGAGTCAATGTTGAAGGAACTCTTAGGAGCCATCATTTTCTCCATCATCTTCTTGATTTTCTTAATTTCTTCCTCTTGTGAGGGACTCTGTTTCTTTATTTTCCTATTCACATCAAATTTATAAGGGACCCTCACACCTTTGTTGATTAGGCTCTCTAGGAACTTATCTTTATTTTGCTCAACATATTTCTCCACATATTGTTGGAAAAGTGGTTCTTGTTGTATGCTCATAAAGTCTTGAGCTTCATAATTTGCACTACTTCCTCCATGTTGAGAGCCATGATGAGCTCATTGGGAGGGTTGTCTTGAGTTCCTAGGAGGCATTTGTCTCCTATATTGAGCATGTTGTAAAGTCCTTCCTCTAGGACTAGGAGATCTTGAAGGAGTCCTTGACCACCTTCTACTTCTTGGAGTTCTTGGGGGAGTAGAGGGTGGAGAGTTGTTTCCACTGTTGGTACCCCTATTGTTAAATTGATTGGTGAGTTGTTGGGAAAATAGCCCATCTTGCTCTTCTTGGAATGCTTTTCTCTCTATGTCCAACAAGGCTTGTTGTTCCTCTTCTAGGACCCTAAGTTTTTCTTCTTTTGCAGCTTGTTCTTCTTTTGCAGCTTATTTTTCCCGCTCAATTCTTTTTAGCCTCTCACTTGTATATCTTGAAGTTGTTTTTAGTGGGGAACTTGGTCTTGAATGATTGAACAAGTTAGCTACGTTCACATGAGCATCACAAGATTGGTTGTTTTGGTCCTCATGTTGTGATCATGCATCTTGATGAGCTTTTGAATAGTGTCTTTCAGCTCGTTGATGAGCATCTAGATATCTTGAATTAATAGGATGTGATTTAGGTTGATTGTCATCATTGACCGACACATTACTCCTATGTCTCTGAAAAATGTCGTCAAGAGTTTGATCTATTGCTTCTCTTTGTCTCCTAGTCAAAGTGTAGCTCATGTCCATATTTGATTGAGAGGATGGTAAAGAAGTACTCAATTGACTAAGGCTACTCTTAGGCTCAAACCACACTTCTGAAGCACTCCTAGGAGATTGATCGAAGATGGGTTCCTTCCCCTTTTGCCTTTGACGAGTTTGAACTAAAGGTAATTGTTCAAAAACTACTTGAGGTTGTTTTCCTTGACCCACTTGGTATCTTATTGTAACCAGCATGGAAGAAAAGATCCTTAGGGAGAAAATAACCTTATGAATCACTAATTGTCAAACTAGGATAGTGAAAATATTCAATTGTCCAAAAAGAGATATGGTGAGATAGAAAGCTAACAAAAGGTATAAATCAACACTGCCACAATGGTGCATAATAAAAGGATTCTAGTATCCTAGCACATATGGATCAGGAGGATGATTTAACCAGAATATATTGAAATTGAATTTATATGAAAGTGGATTCGGACAAAAGAGTACTCAAACTCTCCAAGTGTGCAATCAAAGAATCTAAAGATAAATCTTGTCAACAAGGATGATTTCTAACTTACTAATGACAAGAAAAATCTTTGGTGAAGTCAAAGGTCACTAATTCAAGATGTCTAGAGCCAAAAACTTGAGGTACAAACAAGTTTTCAGTTGTAGGGTATGAAACTTACTAAAATCTGATCAACTAAGAAAGGGTTGAAAATGGCTGAAACTAGATAGACTGCAGAAAAATTCTAGGTGATACTTTCTAGGCAAACAGGGTGATAGTTTATAGTGAGGCAATATTTCACCTTAAGCTAGGTGATAATTTCCAATAAGCCTGGGTGATAGTTTCTAGGCAAGTCGGGCGATAGTCCAGCAGGGGTGAACTATCACACAATATTTCTCTCCACAGAGTGTGATACTATTGTAGAATTTGACCAGTGAAGTGCAAAATCTCAATTTTTGGGACTGTTTGTTCAAAATTTGCAGTTTGAGGGTTGATTTTTTTCAATCTCAATCACAGTGACAATAGTAAATTGACAGGTTTGCAAATAGTAGGTGATCAAACATGTCATAAAACACTTGAAACAAGGGCAAAAGCAACCTTGCCAAGACAAGTACTTGTGATATCAAAGCAATAAAATCCTATGAATGCTACCATGATGTTTGTTGTTCAAGAACATTTACACGGGTATATCACAATGAGAACACTTCAAGCACTTTTTAGCCTAAAAAGACAATGGCTCAATACTTAACAACTTGGCCCACACTTGATGTCTCATTGCCTCACACAAAGTGGTTACCCACAATAGATATTGGCTTTGTCGTGGAAGTGCCAATGACACAACCAAAGGAACACAGATGGTGAGTAATCTTGGGGTGATCTAGGTTATTCCACTTGCATCAATCCTTACACCAAGAAGCTAAGCGGAAAAATAGGGTGGCCTCTATCTATGGTTCTTAGTAAGGGATTCCGTTCATAGTACCCCTCTTGCTCCCCAAAGGGACTCCTTACCTTGTGGCAAGTAACAGACCTCGTGGCCTCAAGAGTACCTTAAGCATTCTTGTTCAATACTTTCCTCAT
>BSBK01009476.1:187500-201840 GCA_027943335.1 Chamaecyparis obtusa
AATGAAAAACTACATCATGATAATAAAAACCAAATAGTATCCCTACCAACTACAAAAAATAGTACCCTAGAAAAAACTAATCAAGACAAAGCTCAAGCTAATCAAACAAAAGGATGAAGCCCATCAACAAGACAAAGGGTTTTAAAAATATCCCTTGACCTTCCATAAGAAACTAGGGTTTTTTAAGGATATCTTAACTTGATACATGGATTTTAATAGGGAACCCATAACATTACTAATAGAACAACACACCACTTGTTCCACCCTAATATTCTCCACTTTTGTTAGGAAGCCTCCACCTCAATGGAATAAAAAATGGTATGACTTAGCTAGTACAAAGACACTTCCTCAAAATAGGTCATTAACATGAAATAGACATGAACAAGATAAATGCTCCTCTCAACCAAAGTGAACACAAACTTATATTTTGAAAGAACAAAAAAGACTCTCAACCAAAAATAGAAAGTTAGAACTGGCCTAGACACAAATGAGCAATTAGATCTAGACCAAAAAAAAACCTAAAGAATGTATGATAGAAGAAAAAAAAATGCTATCATACCCCTCATAGACAAACTATTCAATAGAACCATGCTACTGCACAAGCCACCAAAGTAATAATTTATTTAGTTGCTATGCTAATATTTGCCAATTGGCTGATTTTTAAAATTTGAGAATCCAAATTTGGCTAATAATTCAAGACTTACAACAACCTAAATCACCACATTTTACAATATAATTTATTCTAGAAATATTTAAATTATCAAATAATGTATTTTATTAAAGATTTGAAGTCCAATATTTGCCACAATATTCAGTACACGATTAGATTAGATTTGTGCATAGATTTTATAAGTTATTGTAGAAAGCTAAATTAATTATCCAATAATATATCATAATTATTAGGTACTTTAGGGCTATATCACCAATATTTACTTTCCACCTTGTATTCAAAATATAATAAAATGATCTACATTATATTAAAAGAGGTGAAAATGTTCTATTTGAGTTGCAATGCTTATGGGGCCTAAAATTTCCTTTGGATGGTTGATCCCAAGAGATATCAATGGTCTTGAAGAAATTTTATTATTGAAATTAAAAAATATCACTATTTTCATCTCAAACAATACAATGGAGTTTATTAGACTATATTTTAAATAAATTGTAGAATCTAAATATTATAGAGTCTACCCCTTAAACCCATCAAAGATTTCATAATTGAGCCAAATAATTTTCTATTAGAATTCTATATTTTTTGTAAAATAAAAGTATTTTTTATGGTGATTAATGAGTTTCCTATTATAATTTTAGATTTTTGAATGTTTCCTACAAAACCTTGTGATTCAAAAAAAATCCAATAAGATTAATCTAAGAAATATTGATAGATTCACCAATAGAAATTAATTTTCTTTTTCAAAAATATGAATGACTCGGAAAGAGTTTAGATTATTTTTGGGAGGGGGTTTTGTAAAGTTATCCCTACACCAAAGAGATGTGAAAAACTAGAAACTAAGCCCTTGAGACTAAGATCTTCCAAAAAAATGAACTTATAGAAACTCCTCCAACCACCTCGACTTCCAAAACCTCCTATATAGAATAAGATGTTATGTTTCTTATAGCACTAAAAGAAGAGATAAAATAGAGAAATAATAAAAATGATGTTGAAACAAAAGAGATAAAATTACCTCCCTTATCTACCTCAAAAACCTTAAACCTACCATTATAATTCTCAATAGAAAACAACATGATAACAAAGCCCAAAAATAGGGTATCTATCTTAGAAACCCTAAGAGAAAAAAAAATAGTTCCAAGTTGCATGATGTTTGTACAGTCAGATCCTTCTAAAAATGACAAAAGAGAAAGGAACGTCCCAAATACAAAGCTAAAGGAAATAAAATAATTCCGAGAGACAAAATAGGTAGGGAAACCAAAGCTACCCCTACTCATAGTATAGAGAACTGAGCTCCCAACTTGGTCAAAATTGACACTTGAGAGAATGGCCTTCAAAAAGAGAAATGCAAGGCCTCCAAAACAACATCCGCTAGAGGCCACCCCAATAGATATGACTTCAGTCATAGAGAATCCTAATGCAAGTCCATTTTTGAACCTTGAAAAAATACAAAATGCCCCAACTAAATTTCTCTTGTAGTGGAAGAAACGAATAAGAAAGCCTGAGATCCATCACACCCATACCACACTAGAGCCACATAGAGAAATGTCGTCAAAGAAAGCCACATGAGAATGCCTTTGCATCAATACCAATCACCGACACATCCTAGAAAAAGAAGTCCCAACCACACAAACCAAACACATTACCAGATAAAATATTTACTCCCAAGAGGGCCAACAAGCTCTCACCCAAAACCCTAGAGATTACAACCTTGGCGAGCCTAAAAAGTGGCTCATTGTCATCCTCCCTTATTCTCCTTCCTCCTTAATTCTATTTGAAAACCTAGATGCTCCCCCTAGCTCTTGTTGAGCATCTTCGGGCTAGGTAGTTATTTTGAAAAATTATACCTATATTTCTATTGAATTCTAGAATAAAGTCATTAATTTGATATTAGAAAGGAAATAAATATTATTTTTTAAACTGCAAAAAATTGAATTTTATTAAAAATAGAAAGAATAATACATAATTAATGAACAAGAGATGGAAAACTACAAATGATTACACTTTAAAAATCTTTAAATTCTAAGATTCATTTATATGCACATTTTAAGGGAATGAAATAAACCTCTATTTTTGTAGTTGGTTATTTTTAGAGAGAAAGAGTGTGTATGTGTATCTTTAGGGGATCTAAGAGAGACTAAACCTATTTAATAATCTTTAAGAAGTCTAGAGAGAGAGAGAGAGTAAAAATAGTTAATCACCTTAAAAAAAGACTAAAAGGATCCAGAGACTATGAGAGATCCTAAAAAGAACATGCAAGTTTAAAGCACTTAAGAAGACTAGAATTTGGCAATATATTTATGAATGAGGAGATAGAATAGATTTGTAACCAAATTTTTTCTTTATTTTCACAAGATCCTATATATTTTGAAGACATAATTAAAGAGGAATAATGATACATGGGGACTAGTTAATTTTCCAAAGAATAAAGAATGCATAGGTGTAAAATGGGTATAAGGAAAATGGAGAAGTTGACAAACACAAGGTAGGATTAGTAGCTAAAGGGTTTGCACAAGAATATGAAGTTAATTATAATGAAACATTTGCACTCATAGCAAGACTTGATACTCTTAGAATGGTACTAGCTATTGCATCTCAAAATAATTAGATGGTTTATCAAATAGATGTTAAATGAGATTTCTTTAAAGGATAAATTTGGAAGAAGAAGCCTATCTGTAGCGACAACTAGGATATGAAATAAAAGGATATGAAGACAAGGTTTATGTTGCTTATATTTTTGTTGGCCCAAAATTTAAAATCTTATGGTCATCTAACACTCAATTATGCTAGGTCAAAGTTTTCAAAAGAGACAAGAAGTGAGGAAAGAGGGAAAACCCCCCCTTAATTCTCCAACACCCCCCCCTTAATTCTAACTAACCAGAAAAGAGAAATGAGGAAAGAGGGAAAACCCAGTGGGAACAAAACCCCCCCTCAAAATGGATGCTAACAAAGAAATGAGACTATTGTATTATAGTGTTCTTTACTCCAAGAAGATCTCGAAGAAAGTGAAATACAAGAGGTGATGTAGTCTTCCATAATGTGTAGCCAATGATAGATGCTTGAAACTGGATGTAGAAGCTGGTCCATGATCTTTGAACAAAATTCCTTCCTTTGGGAAGAAATAAAACCAAATATGCTTGAATGAAATCTCCCAAATCCTGAAAGGAATATTTGGGAAGAGATTTCAAGATGTATGAGGCTTTTGAAAACTGCTCCATGGTCTCCATGTTGATCCTGAAACTTGTCATAAGAAAATCAGATAATGTTGAATATGACAATCTAGAAGCATTTAGAAACTGATGTAGAGCACGATCAAAAAACTCATGTATCTCCTCACAAGGCAAATAAATATCCTTCAAATGTTGAGCCAAGTGATCCACACTCATATCAGACTATGAGGAATGATAGTGAAGAGAATAATGAAGAGGATCACAATGTTCTTTCACAACTATTGGAGAAGAATCACCATCATCAAAGAGAAGATGTATACAATCAATGGTGTCATCTAGATCTGAAATGAGGGATTCTACAAACAAAAAAGATATGTCTGATAGAAATTCATCCCAATGAACTGAATCTTGAAGACAAGAGTGAACCTGTTGAAGAGAATCTAAAGTAGCATTTGAAGAAGCCAAGATCTCTATCAAACCGGTAGGTGGAGGTGACTGAATAGCTTCCAATGTTGGAGATGTAGAAAGAGGAGCATCAGGAGGAGATGTCTTTTTGCAATCAAGACAATCAAGACTCTTCCAATAAGCAAGTTCCTCTTCAGTGTCATCGTCGTACATAGGATCATCATCTTTCTCAAGGGAGAGAAGCATGTCTGTAGCTGGATCATCTGAGAATGGAGGTTCAGTGGGATCTCCATATCTTTCCCATAAAATGGTCCAAAGAGTACGAGGGAACTCAATGTGCGATAGAGCCCATGATGTGTGCTCACCAACACTTAAACCAATTAATCCTAAGACATGATCATTTCTACTTTCCCAAATAGATTTCTACCAACATGAACTTGGTTCAGGAATAAGCCCATACAAATGTGGCAATAGATGAATCCATCAGCAATGCTTTAGGATTCCATCACGCCAAGACTTATAATTTCCTTCTTCCAAACTAATGATAGATGGATGATATTTAATTCCCATTTTACTATTAGACTATCCCCTTTTGGAACTTTATTTTCAGTTCATAAATATAGAAAAGAAAATAAGAGAAACCCCCAAAACAATGAAAAATTCATTCTAAAATAGCTCTGATCTGCAATACCTGCAAGTAAAGAGTTTTCTTTTCTCCTTCTTAGCAACTAGCTCTGATACCATGTAGAAAATTTACAGCTAATGCTGCTCAAAGATCTAGCTGTGAGAAAATGAAACAATTTAAGAAATAGAACAAATTAGAACAGTAATGAATTTTTACAATGAAGAAACCCCAAATCTGAGCTCACTCTTTTTAAATACATGCCTTCATCTAAAAATTTATAGATGAGCTTGCATATTCTAGTCAACAAAGGTTTGTAGACATGTGCAAAATGCTTGAAATCTGCAGTAAAAAGAGAGGCTTCTGGACGACAGAGTAGGTGGAAGCAGCAGTCTACCAAAAAAGTGGGTGGCAGCAGCAGTCAAAGATGGCTGCCGAGAGTTGGAATTGATATTCCAACAAATTTGAAATATGGTGTATACATGCATTCAAAATTTGGAAGTAGGCACAGGTTAAATCAACTATTTGACTGATTTCTCTAAGACACGTTACCACATGGGATCTAATTATCATACGAGAAGCGTAGATTGTATTTTTTGAAAAGGCTTTAGAAACTTTCAAGCAAAGACAAATGTCAAATTTTTAAAGGTAAAAACATGCATAATGTGGAAGCATTCATGAGGTCATGAACTGTTTGATTGAATGCTTCAAAATGCATCCCTACAAATAGTGGAATAATGTACCAAAAAATTGAATGAATTTGACTGAATGCTTCAGGAAATGTCATCTCAAGGAATAAAATGAAATGATTAAAAAAATGCACAAAATGGATTTAGGAAGGAAGCTATCAAAAATTTTGAATCAATGAAGCACTTTCAAGCTCATCCTAACATTATAAGCTTTATTAGTGTTCTATCAAGATGCGTCCATGTGCATTTAGTGGATGAAGGTTGCACATACTTCAATCACGAGTTACATTACATATATACTTGATCAATCATACATGAATATAGGCCGAGTATTCCTAGTTACAAGTATATTACTCAACATGCTTTAAAAATACAAAATCATTTTAAGGATGTCCGAGGGAACAAATATCAGGTTTGTATGTAATCATGGACAGGGAAACAATGAAAGTTGAAGAAGACAGTGAGCTAATAAATAGAAGAAAGGGCACGATGGCTTGTGGAGTCATCAATGATCTTTATTCAAGACTGGAAATATATTAATTATGTTTCATGACTACATATGTAAGGACTTCAAAAAATGCCAAAAGATAAAGTGACTAGGGAAACCAAAGCTACCCCTACTCGTAATATAGAGAACTCACCTCCCAACTTGGTCAAAACCAACACCCGATAGAATGGCCTTCAAAGAGAGAAACACAAGTCCTCCAAAAGTCACATCCACTAGATATGACTTCAGCCTTAGAGAAGCCTAGTGCAAGTCCATTGTTGAATCCTGAAAAAAGTACGAAATACCCCAACCACAATGCCCTTGTAGTGGAAGAAACGAGTAGGCAAGCTTGACATCCATCACACCCATACCACACTGGAGCCACATAGAGAAATGCCATCATAGAAAGCTGCATGAGAAGACCTTTTCATCAATACCAATCACCCAGACATCCCAACAAAGGAAGCCCCAACCACAAAAACCAAACACATTGCAAGATAAAATATTTACTCTCAAGAGGGCCATCTCATCACCTCTCACCCAAAACCTCAGAGATTGCAACCTTGATGAGCCTAAAAAGTGCGTCATTATTGTCCTCCCTTGATTCTCCTTCCTCATTAATGCCAGTCAAAAACCTAGATGCTCCCTCCTAGCTTTTGTTGAACACCTTCCCTACATAGTTATTTTGAAAAATTATGCCAAGATTTTTGTTGAATTATAGAGTAAACACATTAATTGATCTTAGAAAAAATAAAAATTGTTATTTGTTTTAAATGGTAAATGACTGATATCTATTGGAGGAATTGGACACTGTCCTGGAGAACATAAATGATAATGTATGCATCCCAAAATGGGGGACCATGAGCTGTTCAGTTTTCTGTATCTTCATTATTGAGGATTTCATAAAGTTTGAATAGGGACAGCCAATGATTAAAAGAAACCGGATGTTTCTTTTAAGCATAATGCACATCCGAGTTTGTGTGGAATGGAAAGGCTTAGAATGGTTTATGAAAGAGGACAAAGTGGACCATAGTGATGAGGAAGAAGATGGGAAGGGAAAGGGAAATCATGCAAAGAAAGATAAGGTAGCTAAAGGAAAGCATGTAAAGAAAGATGCATGATGAAAAGTACCCATTTAGAACACTAGTTCTTAAATCTAGAGCTAGTATGTTTTAAAAGTATAGGTTATCCATATAGAAAAATACTCATACTTTGGAACTAGAAACTGAGAATATTTTTCTTTTATACTCAACAATCTATGCACTTCCACTGTCAATAGTAATTATAAAAAACTTTATTAGTATATCTACAAGTAGCTTGGCAATTTTTCTAATAGTGTTGGAGATTTATGGTATCTTATATTAGAAATATGGCTAGAAATGTTGAAAATTGGATATAATTTTATATAGTTATAGATCTTTACATTTAATACTATGTTCTAAATTTCGAGGTCATGATTCTTCTCAATATAGTTTCTACGTTAGATATTTTAAGTTCAATTAACTCCTAATTTATTTCCTCTTACTAAGATATAGTTTCAAAAAGGTAAATCTCCATTCATAATTTATCAAGAAGATTTGGAAGGATAAGACTTTATAATAAATAATTATCTTATTAATAATAATTAGTTTATATCTTGTGCATGAATTCTTTAAGGAAATGAAATGTTTTGTATTCTGCTAACCCTTTATCCTTACATGCTAGGGCCTCTCTCTCTCTTCCCATAGTATGGATACCTCCATAAAGCTTTGAGGCCCAAAGAATCAAGTGGCTTTTGATGTAGCCATTAATGGGGCAAGACTTAAAAAAAATATGCTTTCTTCACATTTCTTGGTAGTTAGAGTTGTCTTCAAGATCTTGGGTAGAGAATACATCTCCAACACATATAGGTATCTAGAGCTAATTCAAATGTCCCAGCTATGTTCATTACCTCTGCAATACAAGTGGACCCATTCAAATAGGCCATAGGGTGGCTTTCTAGGCATGTCTTCAAATGGAAGTGTTACCCTAATTTTCATATCCATGCAAATTTGGCTAAAATCTATTCTAAAGTCTCGGTTTTACTCTTGCCGAGCATCTCTAAAAATTTCATGACCTCATGTTCTTGTTTCCTGGCCTCTAAAATTATTTCAAGTCCTTGGTCTGTAGGTCAAAATATTCATAAAACTAGCCATTGTGTTGGGAACCTTTTGAAACCCTCAAAACCCTTTGGCCCGTTATAATTCTTCATTACCTTTTTCAGCCACTAAAGGTTTACATTTCCCATCTGCGCTAATTTCCTATTGGCCCAGTTGCCAGTTCTCTATTTCTTTTCAGTGGTTCCCTTTTTATTTGGTGACTTAGCAAATACATCAATTCTCATAATCGCTAAGTATTTCCCGGTCACTATTTAACTTCTTGCGACCTAGCAATGGTTAGCTTTTCTTTAGTCACATATTCGCGTGGAAGTCCGGCGGTCACTTTAGTGGGGTCCCAGTTAGAAGGATCCAATGACTGGTGTATCTTTGCATAGGCTGGTGTCAGAGCTTGAGATCTTAAGATGACCGTTAGATCTTCCATGTCTGCAGTGCTTCAGTGTGTCAGTGGGACAGGTGCTACGTGGATCCATTTTTGGTAGCCTTTGATTGGCTAAGGTTGAATATAGGTGGAAGGTTGTCAGTGAGGCCAGGCCCTTTCAACGGTCAGGAGGCTCTGACATCTAAAAAATATCGACGGCTGGCGTATCTTTGCAAAGGTTTGTGTCAGGGTTTGCGATCTTACAAAAACCGCCGATCTTGGTTGGTGTCAAAACTTCCTTCGGTGGCTCCTTATGTGCTAACTTGCTTGAATCTGATTGGTCCACATAGCAATGACTTGGATGTCATAGTGGGACCGTGTCAGAGGACCTGTAGGGATGTCAGAAAGATGAAGATCAAGGGTTGGCGTATCTTTGCAAAGGTTTGTGTCAAAGTATGAGATCTTGCGCCAGCCATCAGATTTGCCAAAGTGTTCAGACTTGTCAGTGGGGTCCCGAATTAGAAAGGATCTAACAGTTGGTGTAAAAGTGTAAAGAATATTTTGGGGCTATAAGATCATGTGCCCACCATTAGATCGGTATCTCAAGCGGTGGATCCGATGTCGGAAGGTCGCAACATGTATCCAAAATGGCACAGTTTGATTGGTTGTTAGCTTCCACATCGACATTTGACCTATCAGAAGGGGATTTTAAGTGATTTCAAGGCACATCACAGCCATTCATTTTTTGGGAAGGATCTTTCATCGACGGTTGCATTTTAACTCGAGGCCCCGCAAGTTGTTAACATTCAAATTTGAATTTTTGCGCTGGTTTCCTACTAGGGTTTTGCATTTTGACAGCCATGCGTGATAGTTTGGTAGCTGGAATTGATTTCTTTAGGACAGAGATGGTTGATGGTTAGAAGATGATAATGAATGATCTGATCATTAGTGCTGTGGATTTTGCAGGGTACCATGTCGTGTGAAATGCTCAATGGGTTGTCACCACCTTTTGCAGGGTGATTATTGAAAATATAGATATCTACCAGGATCGGATTTGAAGCCTTCATAGCTTAGTGGAGTTGTAGGTGGGTAGTTGAGTTGAGGTTGTTGTGTCTATAGGTGGACTTAGTCTAGGATCAACATGCAAAGAGAAAGATCTGATCTGATGACCGGTTCTCAGTGTACCTAGGGTTTGACATTTTTATTGTAAAATATTGTAACCCTAGTTAGATTTTTCTTTTTACTCCTACCTGTGGGTAGTGAGTGTTGTATATATTATTTTGTGGAGCCTTAGTGCTCAAGAGGTTCATTTTTGTAAAGGAGAGAAGCCCACTTTTGCAAGGAAGTCATCTTTTCTCAGAAAGCCATCTGTGGTATTTGTTCTACCCTCTAGTTCTTCTACTCTTTGTAATCTCCCATTGATGATCAAGGCATTCTTGAGGTACTTGTGATATTTGTTCTATCCCTGTCTTCACTGTCTTGATTATCTCTTATTGGATTGAAGTTTATGAATGATGTTAATAGAAATTGGGGTTCCTAGTCCCTCTCATTTTATGTGATTTTGTGTGTTACTGTGTCTAATCTGATCTAGATGTTTTGTGGGTATACTACAACCCCTAGCAGTCTTGTCTCATTCCTACACCTAGTTGCAGAAAAGGATGTTTGCTTGTAGGTCATAAGTTGTGTCTTTTGTTCAGACCCTCCTATGAAAGACTTATGAAAGCCTATCCAGTGAGTTGTGACTTATTAGACCTAATTTCTCCATTGGTTTCATTCCTACATACTCAGATCCAAACCCTAATTTTGGTGCATCACCTAGTAGGTAGTTTTCTTTCAAGTCATTTCCCTTACAAGAATTCCTTCTATCCCTTTCCCTCCAAAAGTTTTACTTTCATGTCAGGAAGCAAATTAAGGTGATTATCCAAGAGGAACTAGCCTAGAACCTAGAGGTTTCATCCCAGTTAGCATAGGTCCCACACCTGGGGATGAATCCAATGTTATACTAGGTTATCAAGACCAAGAGAGCTTGAGACAGAGGTGCAAACTTAGTGTATACAAATTCTAGCATGCCCGATGGGACTACAGTGAAGATTAGATTAATGTTTAAAGGGTGTTCCTATTGGTTGATCTGCAAAAGGATCAAAGATATTCAGTACACAAGAAATATCAATATAGGCTTAAGCTCAAGGATGCCCCACCTTGGTGCTAGTGTATAACAATTCTGGCATGCCCGGTGGGACTAGAAGTTATTCAAACTCAAAGATATGCTATCTCTGATATGGAGATTGCATAGTGTAGGCTTTTAGAAGTCATTCTATCAAGTATATTTGGTGACTCCACTAATTTCAAAGATCCAGGCTACCTCATTCAAAGTTTTATGAGAAAGATTGAGACTAGAAGCTCAAAGCCTACCCAATTTTTAGAGTTTCCCTCAAGAAGAAGTCACAAAGGTAGGTCAACTCAAAGGACATCCCCTACAAGAAGAGTTCAATCAACACCTCCTAATACTTTAGAAAGGAGACCTTTTCCCTTTCATTCCAAAAGAAGAGGGAGATCTCTAACCAGAGATCTAGAGGAAGATTCCAATCCAGCAACAAATACAGCTCATATAGTTGTCAATCTTCAGATTCCAGCTCCTACAATGGCTAGACCATTTTCTTTTGCACCATTCAACCAAGGCAGCCCATTGTCCTTTGCTCAACATCATGATGTGCCCTTGGTGGCACTTAAGAGTATACTTGATTTCACAGGTGAGGGGCAGACAACTGCTTTTGAGCACATAAGAGATGTGACCACCATCTGCAGCATACACAACATTACTCAAGAGGATGTGGCCACAAAGTTATTAGCAGCCTCTTTAAAAGGTAAGGCTCTAGAATGGTTTAGAAATCTAACTATTGGTTCTATTAATTCTTGGGATGAGTTAGGGGATGCATTAAGTAAACATTTTTGAGGATAAATCAAATAATTTGTCTCTAGTTGAACAGTTAACAACTATTAAGAGATACCCTCAAGAGAAAATGACAGATTATAATAGTAGATTCCTTAAAACATGGAATAGAATCCCAGTCTCCATGAGACCATCAGCTAACCATGCCTTCCTTTAATATTTACGAAGCCTAAATGGTCAAATTTTTGTCATGATCCAGTCTATGGGTGGTACTTCTCTACCCCAAGCTTTTGACATAGCTATTAGGGCTGAAAATTGTTTGATCCAAGCAGGCATGATTGCTAGAAGGCCTCCAATGCCCATCTTTCCTAGCCTTCAACCCATTGCACCTGCCCAAGTACCCCCATTTACCTCTATCCCAACCATTGTGGCACCCCAATCTAGTACTAGTGGTCAAGAGTTGAGGGCTAGTTTCTCTCAAGAGTTACAAGAAATAAAGAGTAGTCAACAAAGTAGTCAGCAAGAAATGACAAACTTGTTGTAGACCTTGACTAAAGAGGTCACAAATCTAAAGAAGCAAGGTCAAGGAATCAGACCACCATTTCAGTCACAAGGCCAAGGTCCTAATTAGAAATATCAAAATCAAGGACAACCTTATCAACAAAATAGACCACCGTACCAAGGAGGCTATCAAGGACAAAGACAAAGTTTTAATCAGAGACCATTCCAACCATATAACCCTGTACCTCTAAATTCTACTAATCCGGTGAGGGATGTGGTTCCTAGCCAAAACAATGTGGCTATGGAGAATGAATGGTGTTTTCCTTGTAATCAGGCTACGTGTTCAAATGGATGGATGAACCAAGCTCTAATGGTTCAAAATGTCTCACAAGCTCAATTAGAGGTTTCATCCAGTGGGTCAGTGCCTCAACAAGAATCACAGGAGTATGAGATTGCTCTCTTTAATTGGGAGCAACCAGACTTCAATGGAGTCAATGATAAAGCTACTTTTGTTGCCTTTACAAGAGCAAAAAGAAGATCTCAAGACATGGAGAGAGTGGATTCCAACTCTAAAGCTACTACATCTGCAAAGCCACTGCAACAAGCTGCTCCCATCACACCTAAGGAGGCTCCTATCATTACAAGCAAAGAAGGCTAGCATTTTAAAGAGGTAGAGCCCATCATGCCAAAGATACAACAAAGAGTACACACTATGACACCATTCAATATTGTAGACAACATGAAGAAGGTGAATGTCACCATGTCCATGTGGGACTCTTTGGCTCTTCCAGGACAACCTAAAATTTTGAAGAAGGCCATGTCAGAAGTAACAACTCCTCAACCTGCAAAAGAAGCTGCAAAGCCAGTATTGGTCAACACTGATCAAGAAAAGGAGGCTCCAAGTAGAAACTCCAAAGGCAATGCCACACAAGATAGGAATTCAAAGCCACCTCCCTTTTATGTATCTTTAATCATTGGAAAATCTTTAGTACATAATTGTATGGTAGATAGTGGAGCTACTAGCATTGTAATGCCCAAGAAAGTAGCTGACCAGTTAGGACTAAAATATGAGCCCTTCCAAAAGAAGGTTACCCAACTTGATGGATCCTCAGTCAATACTATAGGTGTGGCTAGGGATACCAGTCTAATCATGCATGCTATTCCTAATTTTTCAATCCTCCTTGGTATATATATCATAGATCTCCCTGCATTATTTTCTATATGTCTTTCAAGGGAGTTTACAACCAAGATAGGAGGTTACGTATCTTCTGATTGGTCTCACATGTTATTTCATACAAGGTATGAGAACAAGGTCACCATTAAATTAGAACCATTAGAAGCACACCATATAGAGCCATATGTGTCCAATGCCATCAATGTAAACTACCCTATATTTGATGACAGTGATTTCCAAACCTTTAGTGAAACAAGCACTAAGATAGGAGATATCCTTGATATTTTCTTAGATGAAAGAGAATCATAGCATGTTGTTTGGAATGCTGGTTTGGGAAACTACTTGTTACAAGAAAATGATGCTATAGAGCCCAACCTTTCTAAGGATGCTGACTCAGAAGATCAGAACAGTTAGGTTTGGGAACTATACTTTGATGGAGCTAGAAGCAGACATGGTTCTGGTGGTGGTGCTATGCTGGTGTCCCCAAAAGGAGAAAGGTATTATACTACCTTTAGATTTAGTTTTTCCTACACCAGTAACACCGTAGAATATGAAAGTCTAGTCAATGGACTAGAATGGGCTAGAAGAAGAGGGCTCAAGGCCTTAAAAGTTTATGGTGACAGTGAGTTAGTTGTCAGCCAAGTAAGAGGGTTAAGTGCAACCAAAAATGACACCATGAAAGCATACAAACATAGAGTTTGGGATGTAATTGAAGATTTCCATGCTTTCAATATTGTTGCCATCCCTAGAAAGTTAAATCAAAATGCAGATAGATTAGTTGTTGTTGGATCCCAATATGACATCCCAAATAGCATTTCAAAAGAGGTGGATCAATAGCATATCAAAGTGATTGTCAGACCCTCTATTCTTGATAATGATGTCAATTGGCAAGTGTTTGACAATGATGAACAAATTCTGCAATTCTTGTTTGAAGAAGATGTTTTTTTAGAACACAATCAGGATAGGATATCACAAAGCTATGGTGATCAAGTGATACAACTCAAGTCTAATAAGATGCCTAGAGGTCTCGTTACTTTGGAGACTATCTTAAACAAGGATGATGAAGTCAAGAAAAGTAAAGCTGGCCTGGTAGTCCAACAAGAACATTGTGTTGAACTAGAGTTGGAACCAGGTAAGAGCTTACAATTTGGAAAGGTAAACACTGAATTGGAAAAGCAAACTTACACTCAGTTATTCAAAGAATTCAGTGATGTTTTTGCATGGCAATATGAGGATCTC